>JAODAL010003849.1:0-166352 GCA_025379985.1 Phyllomedusa bahiana | reverse complement strand
GTGTTTATTTTTTGTTTTAAAACCCTGCCTAACAATTCCCAAATTCAAAAACTGGTCAAACATGAGTATAAGTCACCATACCATAAACAAATGTACAAATGAAGTTAAGACTCTCCAATAATTACCATATAAGTTTTTTTTCCCCAAAAAATACGTATAAACGAAAAAAATTTTCACTATCACAACTAAAAAAAACCTAAAAAACTTTAAAAATACAAATTTAAACCCCCCAGTACAAATTTTGGTGACACATCCTCACCCAAAATTTAACAAACAGAAAATTTGGAAAACCATAATAAATAAAACCCAAAAAATCAAGTGATAAAAAATACAAAAATCCCCCAAACCAAAAAATTTATAAAAATAAAAAAAATCTATATTTCAATTCTTTACAAATGGGGGAATAACACAAGGAGGGTTTTGCCTCGCCACGCTTCCCCCCAAAGTTTTCTCAAAGGCAAATGCAATACACAAAATGAGTCCTATATCACAATAACAAACCCCCCCCAGTGTTTCTTTTGGCTAATTTCCCCCTAATGAATATACCACACCTGAAAAGAGCCAGAGACTGCAGGGAGTCAGCGCGGGAACCCGCTGGCGCAAGTCCCCCAACCCGCACTTCTGCCCGAAAAAAAGATCGCGCAAAAACATATTAGTATTTATGGTAACTTCCCCCATATTATCTGCGCTGCGCACCGCAGACAAACAAACCAGCAATCACAGATGTTTTTCATATAGAGAAACATTCTTTATTTTTTTGTTTTATTTTATTTTTTCATTTATATTACTTTATATTATGATTAGAGATGGGGAATTTCTCCAAAATTTGATTCAGTGACTTCGCTGAATTTCCCGACAAAAATAACTTAGTTCCGAATTACTTTGGAACGAATCACGTTAAAAAACAGCTATTTTCCGGTGCACAAGCCTGCAGGGGGGCTGTAAACTTGTGCCTGCTTTTAAAATCAGGGGGGGGCTTTGGTTTTGGGCTTCATACAATTTGTGTTTTTGTTGACACCACAGTGGCCGCTCTTAGAATCGGGTTCACTATAAAAAAAACCCTGGGCACTTAAAGGGGGGCAAAACTGACCAAAAAAAATGAAGGGGGGAATGAGCCTGATAAAGTTGGGGGAGCGACAGCTGGAAAAAAACAAGCTGAGGGCTAGGTGGGCAACTCAGTGACAGGTGTGGAGGTGACGGGGCAAACCACAGCGCATGAGGGAGAGAGTGGGACAATAACATTCTGGAGGGGCAAAAACAGGGAAAGGCCAAAAGTGGGACAATGACACAGTGAAAGTTGACGGAAACAACAGAAACACAGCATGGGGTCAAAACGGGTTGGCACAATGACATTCAAAGGGGGGGCCAAAAAAGGGAGTGGGGCCAAAAGAGTGGCATTTTTGACACAGTGTGTGGGGTTTTGGCGGGCGGGCCCCACAGCAGCACATGGGCCCAGACAGGGGCAAAAAAATGACACATTGTGTAGGTCCCGGGAGCAGCAGCATGGGGGGTCAACAGGGGCCAAAATTTACTTTCCCTTGGAGGTGGCAAAAAAAAGGAGTAACCCCACAAAATGGGACAAGGGACACAGTGTGAAAGGTCACAGCAGCAGCCACAGCAGCAGAAAGGGGGTGATAGGGCCCCAATGACATTCTAGGGGGTTTGGAAAAAAAAGGGGGTAGGCCACAGAGGGGGCAAAATTTGACACATTTTGTGGGTTTCATGGCAGCAGCCAAGCAGCAGCATAAAGGTCAAAAAGTGGGCACAATAAACGATTTGTGTAGGCCCGGGGCGCAGCCCCCGCAGCAGGCATGGGGTGACGTGGCACAATACACAGTGTGTAGGTCCCCAAGGGAAAGCAGCCACAGCAGTAAAAAGAAAAGGGGAGGTCAGGCCCCCGGGGGGTAGCACAAAGACATTCTGGGGGTTTGGCAAAACAGTAGTAGGCCACAGATTGGCAAAAATGACAGGAGGGGGGCCCACGACAGCAGCCACGGCAGCAGCATAAAGGGTCAGGAAAAGGGGCACAATCACATTCGGAGGGTGGCAAAACAGTATACCCCACAGAGGGGCCAATGTTACGTGTGGAGGCACAGCAGCGGGCATGAGGTCAGACGTGGCAAAAATGAATTTTCTGGGGGGGGGCAAAACAGTAGTGGGCCAGGGAGTGGACACAATTTGACGGGAAAAGGTGGAGGTCTGACGGGCAGCCACGGGCGGGGGGGGCAGCAGGGGAGGTCAGGGGGGTGGCCCCCCCAACCCAATTTTTAAATTGGAAAAACAGTAGTGGGCCAAAGAGTGAAAAGGAAAGTGTGGGGGCAGGGCAGCAGCAGCATGGGGTCAGGAAGGGGCACAAGGGAAAATTCGGGAGTTGGAAAAAAACGGGTGGGCCCAAAGAGGGCACAAAAAAAGGTGGAGGCCCCGGGTAGCAGCAGCATGGGGCAGGCCGTGGCACAATGAAAATTCGGGGGTTTTGGGCTAAAAAAAGGAGTAGGCCAAGACAATGACACGTGTTAGGCCCATGGCAGCAGCCACAGCAGCAGTTTGAGGTCAGACATTTTGGGCAAAAAGACAAGTGTGGGGGTCACGGCAGCACCCAACCCCAAAATGAGGTCAACAGTGGCAAAAAGACAATGGAAGGTGGCAAAACAGTAGTGGGACGGGTTTGGCAAAATTTAAACCATTTTGGAGGGGCCCCAAAACAGAGTGCAAATTTGGCCCAAGGGACAAAGTTGTAGGTCACGGCAGCAGCCCAACAGCCAGCAATGAGGTCGGGCATTTGGCAAAATACAGGAGGGGTGTAGGCCACGGAGGGAAAAGCCACCAGGCGGAAGCATAAAGGTCAGGCAGTGGCACAATACTTTGGAGGTGGCAAAACAGGAGTGGGCCCCACAGAGTGGCACAATGACGAGAGTGGAGGTCATGACGGGCACCACAGCAGTAGAATGAGGTCAGGCAGTGGCAAAATCACATTCGGGAGGGGGAAAAACAGTAGTGGGCCCCACAGAGGGGCAAAATTACAGAGAGGGAGGTAACGGAAAGGCGGGCAGATGAGGTCGGGCAGGGGGCCAATAAAATTCTGGAGGGGGCCCAAAAACAGTAGTGGGGACACGAGTGGCCAAAGCCCACAGTGGGGTAGGTCAGGAGGGCAGCAGCATGGGGTCGGGCAGGGGGCAAAATTGACATTCTGGAGGGGGCCAAAACAGTAGTAGGACCCAGAGTGGATAAAGACACAGTGTGGGGCACGGCAGCAGCACTGGGTTCAGGCAGTCCACAATACCCCAGTGGGGAAAGGTGACCCCCAGCAGCAACAAAAAGGCAAAAGGGCAGCTTAAAGGTCAGAGAGTGGCACATTGAAAAAAACAGTGTGGATGCCCAGGGGCACCGCAACGCGCATGGGGTCTAGAGTGGCAAAATGACAGATTTGTTGAGGGGGGTTGGCAATCCCAAGTCCCTGGTAAAGAGGGTGGTAGGCAGATGGAAAAACTGTCAGCAGATTTTTGGGGCATCGGGGGCGGGTTGGGGCGGGCATTTCCAATGAAAGGAAAAGGCCTGTTTTCATCAAAGGTGGATTTTCCCTTTTAACTTTTAAGGGGTTGCCCTTGGCCCCTTTGGGGAATGTTACCCCTGGGTTACCCCCCGGGCCCCCAACCCCTTTTCCCCTTTTACCCCCCCCGCCCTTCCCCCCATCGGGGGGGCCCCACGGCCCCAGTTAAGGCACTTTTTAAAAAAATCCCTTTGAAAAACCCCCCCGGTCAACCTGTCAAAAGGGGACGATCCCCGCACTTAGGCAGGGGCCCAAACCCGGATAGGGAGGTTTTTTCCCTTTAGTTTTGAGTTTGTCCTCCCCCCCTAAATTTGCGGGGAAAAAAAGGCTCCTATTTTGGACGGTAGCGGGGGTCCAATGGGGTGGAGACCAAAAAGTCATCCCTCTGCCGGATGCGACTTTTCGGCTGTCACTAGCCAGGAAAACCCACCCATGCTGGGGGGCCATCTGAACAAGTGACCCCGAGGGGCTCCCTCCCCTCCATCTCCACTGTATACTGCCACGGTTTTGGGGGGGTCTCTGCCTCGTCTTCCTCATCCCCCATCTCCCTTCCCCCGCTGCTCCTGCCCTCCTCTCCTTGTCCCTGGGTAAAAACCCCACTCATTTACCAGAAAATGCTTCTGCTCCAATGCCCCTCCTCCTCCCCCCCCAATTTCAGTCCCCCCGGAACTAAATGTGGCCGCGTGTGTAGTTGCCACGTCCCCCAGCCCCCTCCCCCAGCGATTTGTTACGATAGGGTTTGTGTATAGCGGGAAAATTCCAATGGCGGGGGCTGGGGATACAAACACAAGGAGGAAACTGGAGACTTGATCTTGAAGCAACGGGTAAGGCAAGGACCCAAAGGGGCGAGGAGAGCAGCCCCCAAAAGGGGTCGCAGGTGTCCCCGGGGTTTTTGAGGGTGAATTTGGCGAGTAAAAGGAACAGACTGGAAGGGGGAGTTCCTAGGCGAGAGGACTATAAGCAAAGTGGGAGCTAGGACACAATACTCAAGAATGAGCAACAGGCTTGAGGAGTTTATATAGGAGCAGGAACAGGAAACGGGAACAAGATGGAAAACCAGCTGAGACACAATCCACCATCTTGACTGAGGGCAAACTTAAGGGCAAACACAGTTAGTAAGTTCCACGGTATAGCAGGAGATTCCTGACATTACTCCCACCTCAACAGCGGCCTCTGGACGATACCTGACTCGGTCTCTCCGGATGTCTTTGATGAAATTGTCTTATCAGTCGAGGAGCATTGATGTTACTCACGGGTTCCCACGAAATTTCTTCGGGCCCATAACCTTGCCACTTAATGAGGTATTGTAGCTGGTTCCTGAAAATTCTCGAGTCCAGGATTCGCTCCAAAACAAACTCCAATCTCAATCTCCACTGCATCAGGAGGAGGAGGAACACGACCTAGAAAGGGGTTTGACACGGCAGGCTTTAGAAGAGACATGAAATACAGGATGGATCTTCATAGATGGTGGGAGTTTGAGCCGAACAGCTACTGGACTGATTATCTTGATGATCTTGTATGGTCCGACAAACTTCTGTCCCAGTTTTGGTGAAGGAACTCGAAGTTTCAAATTTCTGGTAGACAGCCATACCTTATCCCCCACTTTAAAAGTTGGTGCTGGTCTTCGACGATTATCTGCCATCTTCTTGTAGTTTTCTAGAGCCCTCTCTAGTATTTCCTTCAATAGTTGCAAATTTTGCTGTAGGGCAGAGATCCTTTCTGCGGCAGCTGGAATCTGTGGAACAGCAGGGAATCTAGGAAGTATGTTTGGATGGTATCCAAATTTGAAAAGAAAGGAGTTGTTTGTGGGGGCATTTTGGGAATTGTTGTATGAAATTCAGCCACGGGAAAGCAGATCAACCCAGTCATCTTGTAGGTGACAATTATAGCATCGCAGGTACTGTTCCAGGGTCTGATTTGTGCGTTCAGTCTGTCCATTAGATTGTGGGTGAAAGGCGGTTGATAGATTAATATCGATCTCCAGTGCTGAGCAAAAACTCTGCCAAAATTTTGATGTAAATTGTACCCCACGATCCGAAAATCACTTTCATCAGGAAAATCCATGAAGGCGAAACACATTCTGAATTATGAGGTCAGCAGTGTCCTTGCAAGAGTAGACCGGTACATGGGAATGAAATGTGCAGCCTTGGCGAGCCGTGTCAACTACTACGAGAATAGTATTTTTCCCTTTAAAGGTAGGCAGGTCTACGATAAAATCCATGGAAATAGAACCCCAGGACGAGAGGGGGACCGGCAAAGGCTGTAACAAACCGTGGGTGGAGAACGTGGAGTCTTGCATCGGGGGACCAAATGTCACATACTTCCTTTCATTCCTGTTTAAAAAATTGGGCTACCAAAAGAATCGGGGTAGAAATTCCTGTGTTTTCTGCACTCCTTTGTGCCCAGCAACCTTAGAATATGGGCTGGTCTCCGATCTTTAGTCTTACTTTTCGGGTATGTATAGTGCTGCTCGTGGGTCCATATCTTGTCTTTGAGGACTAAACGCACTCATCAGGTGGTTGGACAACAAGGAGTCGGTGCCATAGCCTCTCTTATTTCCTTAAGCAAGTCTTTATTATGGATTACTCCCACAACAGTAGACTCAGGAACAATTTTTTGAGCGGAATATTAGGAGTGGAATCATCGGAGAACATTCTTTGATAGAGCATCCCCTTGCCGTTTTGGGATCTGGCCTGTATGAGATTACAAAATTAAATTGATTGAGAAAAGACTCCAAACGAGCTTGGCGAGGAGATAGACACTTGGCAGATCTCACAATTCCAATTAGGTGGCAGTAAGAACAATTATTTGCTGTGAGGTTCCCTGAAGATGGTTGTCTCCATTCCTTAAAGGCTGCGACAATCCTAATAGTTCTTTAATTCCCCACATCATAATTCTTCTCAGCAGGTGATAAAAAGTCGGGAAAAACGCACAAGGATGTAATAGGGTCTTGTCTCCCCTTCTCTGAGATAGAAAACCCAATCGCACAGTCTGACGCATCTACTCCACAATGAAAAGGGGCGTTCTGGGTCAGGATGAATTAATACGGGGGCTGTAGTGAACTTGGCTTTTAGGAAAGAGAAGGATTCTTGTGCTTGAGGAGACCAAACAAAAGCATTTCTCTTCTTAGTCAACTGTGTGATTGGAGAGATTATTTCCGAGAAATTCTTAATGAAGCATCTATAGAAGTTGGCAAAACCTATGAAACGTTGAACATCTTTTATGTTTCTGGGAGTAGGCCAGTCTACTATTGCTTTAATTTGTAGACCATGAGGCGAAATAACATAGCCAAGGAATTGGATCTCGGTCTGATGGAATTCACATTTTTCAATCTTGATGTAGAGATGGTTTTCTCTCAGACGTTCTAGAACAAGTTTCACATGTCTATGGTGTTCTTCCATTGAGTTGGAGAAAATCAAAATATCGTCCAGGTAGATGACTATGAACTGGTCCAGGAGGTCTCTAAAGATGTCATTGACGAGATGTTGGAAGGTGGCTGGGGCATTACAAAGGCCAAAAGGCATAACACAATATTCAAAATGCCCGTAACGTGACCTAAAAGCTGCTTTCCATTCATCCCCCGATCTGATACGGACCAAGTTATAGGCGCCTCGTAGGTCTAATTTGGAAAAAATGTTTGCATGTCGCACTCTTTCCAGAAGTTCGGGGATCAGTGGTAGAGGATAACGGTTCTTGATGGTAATTTTGTTTAATTCTCTATAATCAATACAAGGTCTCAAGGAACCATCTTTCTTTTTAACAAAGAATATGGGAGCTCCCGCTGGTGAGGAAGATGGGCGGATGAACCCCTTAGCCAGATTTTCTTCTATGTAATCCTTGAGGGCTTTTAGTTCGGGACCTGCCAAAGGATAGATGTTTCCAAAAGGTATAGGTGCACCCGGAAGCAATTCTATGGGGCAATCATAGGGTCGGTGTGGGGGAAGCTTGTCTGCATTCTGTTTGCTGCAGACATCCGCAAATTCCTTGTATACTGACGGTAGCTCTATTGACTTCTTGTCTTGAGCTGGGTCTTCAGGGCCTTGTTCGGAGTGAGCTGTTGAACGGCCATCCCCCGCTGGGAAGCTTATCTCCTTGGTTTCCCAGTTAATCACTGGATTCTGTGCTTGCAACCAGGGGAGACCCAGGATGATGGGAAAGTGTGGAGAAGAGATTAATAGAAACGACAGTACTTCATGGTGTTGGGAAGTCATAATGACTTTAAGTGGTTCCGTCTCTTGATCCACTGGCCCTGAGCTCAGTGGAGATCCATCTACGGTCTCCATTACCACGGGTGAGAGTCTTTTCTGGATTTTAACCCCATGTTTTTGAGCAAAGGACAGGTCCATAAAATTACCACTTGCCCCAGAGTCCACCATAGCCGAGGTGGATACCCACTGAGAGTTAGCCAGGAATTTAATAGGAAGGAAGCAATGAGAGTCTTTGTTCTCTTTCTTAATATGAGGCGCCTGTTGCGACCGGCGCCCGCGACTCCTCCGGCCCTCTGCTCTCGGTTGCAGGTGAACCTCGATTTCTCTTCCGCCTACCACCCGCAGACGAACGGCCAAGTGGAGAGGATCAATCAGATCCTGGGGGGCTATTTACGACATTTTGTCTCGGCTCGACAGGATGACTGGGCCAGCTTGCTTCTTTGGGCGGAGTTTTCCTATAACTCCCTGGAGTCGGAATCCACTGGTACCTCGCCATTTTTCATCGTCTATGGCCAGCATCCCCGCCCTCCATTACCATTGTCTCCACCATCAGAAGTGCCGGCAGCGGATACTTTTGCCCAAGATATGGTGTCCATTTGGAAACAGACGCGCCAGTCTCTGCAGCATGCATCCGCACGCATGAAGGTCCAAGCGGACAAGAATAGAAGACCCTCCCCAGTGTTTTCGCCTGGCGACAAGGTCTGGCTATCGGCCAGATATATCCGGCTGAAGATCCCCTCGTACAAATTGGGGCCCCGGTACGTAGGACCATTTGAAGTACTCGCCCGCATCAACCCGGCTGCCTACAAACTCCGGCTCCCACCCACAATGCGTATTCCCCACTCCTTCCATGTCTCCTTGTTGAAGCTGTGGTCCTGAACCGTTTTTCCCAGAGGATCAAGCCTCCATCTTCTGAAGCGGAGGCCGCCAACATCTTCACTGTAAATGAGATCCTAGACATGAAGACCATCAAGGGAAGGCGGTATTTCCTGATTGACTGGAAGGAGTTTGGTCCTGAGGAGAGATCGTGGGAGCCGGAGGACAACATCTTGGACCGTGAGTTGCTGCAGAGATTCCTCCAGGCCAGGAAGAAGGGGAGGGCTAAGGGGGGGGTACTGTTGCGACCGGCGCCCGCGACTCCTCCTGCGGGCGCCGGCGCAGCTCTGCCCCGGTCCCCGGGACGAGTGCCGCCGCTGCCCGGGTGTCGGGCAGCGGGTGCACTCGCCCTCCGGCGCGCCAGTACTTACCCGGCCGCGCTCCTGTGTCCCTGCAGTCTCCTGCTGTCCGGCGCACGCGTCCCTGTGATCTAAGGCGCGCGCGCGCCGGCTCTGTGAGATTTAAAGGGGCAGTGCGCCGGTAATTGGGTAATTGCCGGGCACTGCCTCTATTTCACCTGGGCGCTTCCGCCCGCTCCCTATCGGATCTTTAGTGCCTTGCCTATCGAGAAAGCGTTCCCTATTGTCTCGTCCTGATCTACCGTGTACCGTATCCTCGCTTCCGTCTCTTGACCACGAATCTCTGCCGCCTGCCCTGACCGCCTGCCTGTCCACGACCACGAACCATAGCTGCCTGCCCTGACCTTCTGCCTGACCCCGACTACGAGCCTGCCTGACGATTTTGCACCACGCTATACTTCGGCTGCCACTGCAAGCAAGTCACGTCAGGGGTAACGACCTGGTAGACTCCCGCCGCAGCAAGTCCATCCCGCTTTGCGGCGGGCTCTGGTGAAAACCGGGACCTACTTAGATTCCGTTCCCTGGCGTGGCTTACACCATCGCTTGTGGTGGTCCAGTGGATCCACTTCCGCGTCCGGAACCGTAACAGCGCCACTGATGAGATGGAATGGACAACTGCTTTCTCGGATAATTCTGTCTCTGAAGCAATGGATTCTCCATCTGAGCAGTCAGGACCCATAATGGCTGCCACCAATCTCCTTGGACGGCTAGGGCAGTTGATAAGGAAGTGGTCAGCCGATGCTCTCTTCTGTCGATGCTCTCACGTCTTAATATAGAATCTACTTGCATAGGTTCACTTCCTGATTCTCTGCGAGTTCTTCCCTGGGGTTCCTTGGGAAAGGAGATGGGAACAGATGGGGTCTGTTTGGTATCATAGTTCAAAGTAGCCCATTTTTCTTGTCGTCATTCAGACAACCGGGTATCGATCTGAATGCAGTGATTTATGAAGGCTTCCAAACCTAAGGGGGCCTCTGCATGGGCCAGTTTGTCTTTTAATGAGCTGCATAGTCCTTTCCTAAAAAAAGACATCTTTGCTGCGTCATTCCAATTGGTGTCGATTGCCCACCTCTTGAATTCCATTGCATATTCTGCCACGGGGCGTTTGCCCTGACGCAACGCTAGGATTGCTGCTTCCGCTGTAGCACCACGATTGGGATCGTCAAACATTTGACTCATAGCGTCAATTAAGTCCTCCAGGTGATTCAAACAGGCGTCTTGGGTCTCAATCAAGGGGCTAGCCCAGGCAATTTCTTTGTGTGTCAATAGCATTATGATGCATAGCACCTTAGACCTATCCGTAGGAAACTGCGTTGGATTTGCGTCAAAGTATAATCTGCATTGGTTAAGGAACCCCCGGAATTTGTTGCGGTCTCTGCCAAATCTAAATGGAGGCAACTTAGGGCTCACTACCGGCACCGATGTGGGTGGTCCAGACGCTTGATTTTCCAAGTGGAGTATCCGGTCGGATAATGTCTGCACGGTCCCACGTAGGTCTTGAATGGCTTGTCCATAAACTTGGATGTTGTGGGAGGTCTGGCCTTCAAAAGCGTCACATTTCATTTTCAACGCCTGCATCTCGGTGCGCATATTAGCCACAGTAGTCTGTAGCTGCTTGACACGAGCTTCCGGGCTTCCAGCCCCAGCGGACTCCATTTTAGGCTTGAGTATCCTGTTACGATACTGGTGTGTATAGCTGGAATCCAATGGCAGGGGCTAGGATACAAACACAAGGAGGCACTGGAGACTTGATCTTGAAGCAACAGGTGAAGGCAAGGATCCAAGGCGAGGAGTAGCAGAGACTGACGAGCGGTCAGCAGGTGTCTCAGGGTTTGCAGGGTGAACTGCGAGTAGAGGAACAGACTGGAAGGTGAGTTCCTAGGCGAGAGGACTGTAAGCAAAGCAGGAGCTAGGACACAATACTCAAGCAATGAGCAACAGGCTTGAGGAGTTTATATAGGAGCAGGAACAGGAAACAGGAAACAAGATGGCAACCAGCTGAGACACAATCCACCATCTTGACTGAGGGCAAACTTAAGGGCAAACACAGTTAGTAAGTTCCACGGTATAGCAGGAGATTCCTGACACAGATTTTTCAGCATCTGTTCCAGGACATGAAGCAGTGGAATGACGTTATACATCCCATAGTCCTGGCAACTGACAAATAACGTCGCTTCCTCGAATGGCCTCAACAAACGGCAGGTGTCACGCATGAGCAGCCACTGGCTGACATCAAAGTTACACAAGGGAGTACTCCTGTCCACCTGGATCATCAAAAAATCGTTAATGGCCTTTCTCTGTTCATACAGTCAGTCCAACATGTGCAGGCTGGAATTCCAACGGGTGGAAACATCGCATATCAGAGTGTGTTGGGGGAGGCCGTTCTGCCGCTGCAACTCGAGGAGGGTGTTCCTGGCTTTGTACGAATGGATAAAGTGCATGCACAGTTTCCTGGCCATTTTCAGAATCTTCTGAAGATCTGTGGAAGACTTCAGGAACCTTTTCACAACCAGATTGAACACGTGCCCCATGCAGGGCGCATGGACCATCCCTCCTCGGTGCAGCGCGGACACCATGTTCCTCCCATTGTCCCATTGTCCGCGGAGCAGTTCCTCCCCTGTGTGACTTCGTTCGCCGAGGCAAACCAGGTGTAGAACTGCGTGACACCGCTGTGCCCTACACATGTGGTATGATGGAGCAGTACTTGTGGAGGCTGAGATGGTGGTGGTGGTGGAGGAGGAGGAGCGGACACTGGTGCAGGAGCCGCAGTTTGACAACGTGGAGGAGAAAGCGGCATCTCCTGTCCAAGTTGTTGATGTGCCTGGGCAGGAAGCACATTCACCCAGTGGGCCGTAAAGGACATGTACTGGCCCTGACCGTAGTTACAGCTCCAGATGTCCGCGCTGCCGTGCACCTTGGAACAAACCGATAAGCTCAAGGACTGGCCCACTTTCTGTTCTACATATTTATGAAGTGCTGGTACTGCCTTTTTGGAAAATAAATTACGGCTTGGAACTCTCCATCTCGGCTCGGCACAAGCCATTAGTTCTCTGAATGGTGCAGAGTCCACCATTTGGAAAGGGAGGGACTGCAGTACCAACAACTTGGACAGGAGCACGGTCAGCTGCTGCACCTTAGGATGGTTGGACGCATACTGTTGTCTCTTTGCAATCGCCTCGCTGAACGACTGCTGGCGCCATGAGTATCGAGGAGCATGAGCATCTGGTCCAGGAGATGATGTCAAAGAGAAACAGCTACCTTCTGTAGAGGTGGTGGAGCCTTGACTGGCTGCAATGGCATGCGTGCCACTGGCTGCTGCGGTGGCAGGATGGACCACCACATCTGAGCCACGTTTCTTCCAGGCCACCGGATGGTGACGCTGCAGGTGTTGACGCAGGGCCGTGGTGCCAATGTTAGCTCCCTGGCCACGCTTCACTTTCTGCCCACAGATTCTACATATACCCATATTCGGCTCCTCCGGTGTCTTAGCAAAGAACTGCCACACCGCCGAGTAGCTGATTTTACCGCCAACGCTCCGCACTGAGTGACTACTGCCGCCGCTGCCTCGCTGAGCCCCTGTGCCGCTACTTTCTTGGACCTGCGAAGCGGGTTTTTTACCCCGTGGCTGCTTGACTCCTGACCTCACACTGCTGCTACCCTACTGACTAACGGCCACACAACCCACTTTCTGGCTGCACCGCTGCCTGACGCGCAAGCTGGCGCCCTCTTCTCCTGACGATGATGAAGCCCTTGCTTCCCCTGGCTCCCAAGTGCGGTCGGCTACATCATCATCAATTTGTGTTTCATCGTCACTGCTGTCCTCATCACCGGTCTTGGTATGCAGAGGCTGACCCCTCACAACATGACCTCCCATGCCACTCTCCACATCTATACTTTGCCGCCTACTGCAAGAAGCAGGGGATATTGGCCCCATTTCTTCGCTGCCAAGTAGCTGCTGACTGCCCTCCTCAAATTTTTCATCCTCGCTATATAGTGGCGCTGAGCCCAGACCACATAGTAGATCTCTGGCTGAGGGAACCAGATGGGACAGAGGCGGGTTGAGGACAGGTGAGGGTCGCTGACCCGCTCCCGGGCCATGCCAACTAAGGGTTGTGTCTGATGTTCCCACCGACTCTTGGCTGGGGTTGTCAGATGTCATCTGGGAGGAAGTGGATGACCTAGTCAACCAATCAAGAACCCTTGGGTTGCTAGTCAGCACACGGCCGCTAGATGACACCGGCAGTTGTGGCCTCACCGAGTGACCCCTGCTGCAACGTCCCCTTGCTGTGCTGCGACCTGGGCCTGCTCCAGGAATGTTTGTGCCACTGCCACTCGCAGGTGAAGAGCCTGCCACCTCTCTGTCTGACATACTGTTTGTTCTAAAATGTACAGACACTGTTTGATGAAGATATCTGTATATGATAAATACACACCCTGTATTTGACTCCAAATGAACCCACTAACAAGCTTGGGTAACCCTTGGACATAAACTGCGCTCCACAAATGGCCAGGAAAAATTGACTTGTATGTGCCGTTTAAAAACTCTGTGTATTTTACAGAATGTAAAAGCACAAACAGGCTTAAAGGGGTTGTCTCACTACAAGGATTGCTTTTTATGTTAAAGATCTTGCAAAAACAAATCACTTTGCAATCTATGTCCATTAACAGTGTCCTACCTCTTCTGAGATATCCTCTCTTGTATGTGCTGCATCAGCTCCTCAGGTTGCTATAGCTACAGACTTGTTTGATCTCTCATGATAGGATGCCAGCACTGGTTGCTATAGCTACAGACCTGGCTTCTACTGCAGCCTAGTGGAAGCCAGTAGACACGCCCCTGAATTTAAAATGAAACCAAGAAAACAGGACTGAGGTGAGATGAATCAATGTAGTGAGACAACCCCTGTAAAGGAGTTGTCTCATTACAAGCTTTCAGCCTAAGTCAGTGAGCCTGGCAGTTGAACTGAGGGGCGTGCTTCTTGTCTGCCTCCTCTCCTCCCTCTTCCCCCCTCCCCTCAGCACACAGAAAGCTCTCCTCCATAACTTCTATACAGCAGGGGGAGGGGGGAGGGTGGGGGGGTGAGGGGGTTTGCTGCCAGTTAACCCTGTGTGTGCCTGCCTAGGTCTGCTGCAGCTCTTGCTGCTCGTCTCCACAGTCAGGAGACAGGAGAGGGCTGATCTATGAGTGTGGAGCCAGAGCAGGGGGGATGCAAGTGTTCCTATACCCCCTGCACATCTCCAGCAACAAACAGACCCTGTCAGAACAGACACAGGGCAGCTGTGAAGTGTTACTATACTCAGGATGTGTCACTAGTACACCAGAGCATGAAGCATTCACATGCCCCCTGATCTGTATAGTATTAGTATAGTTACAGCTCCACAGACACATCATGATTATAGTAACACACAGGGTCACTGCTGTCACATCTATCTGTGTAGAGAGCAGGAGGAAGCAGGCACACACAGGGTTAATCCAGGCAGCATGGACACAGAAGACAGAGCCTCCCCCTCCCTCCACTACAGAAGCATTCTGTGAGGGAGGGGCTCTCTGCTCTGACCTGTATTCAGAGGCTGATGAGTCATACAGACCTGACAGCCAGTGAGATAAGGATCAACAGGTCGGCTGCTATAGAGATTTGAGAAGCTGATGTACTCCTACTAACAGGGCTTACTCAAAATCAGTAGGACATTTGTAATGAACATATATTGCAAAGCTGCTTGTTTTTTAAAGATCTTTTAATTAAAACCCAATCATTGTAGCGAGACAACCCCTTTAATTAACCTTCGGATATGAATTATGCTACAGAATTTCTTCTGTGGCGGTGAAACACAAAGTTTCTTTTACTAAGTACAACTACAGAAAAATACTTAGTTAACCCTTGGATGTAAATTGCGCAAAAGAATTGAGCAGCCAAAAATGAAGTGGTATTTGTATTGTAAAAACGCTGTTTCTTTAAATGAATACAAAAAGGAAAATGGCTATTATCCCCTTGGATATTCAATGTGCTGTGAGCAGATAGCATTAAAATGTATATGCAGCTGGACTTCAGATCCAATACCCCAAAAAATCAGAAATAGAACATTAAGAGAACAGTCTTTGAGACAAGCTGAGACACCCCCCAAAAATCGCTGTATAAAAATCAGTTCTTCAGTAAGAGCTATCAGCCGCAGCAGCACCTTCCCTATTCAGTACAGTGAGGGAGTGTAGGCTCCCAGCGTCGCGCCCGGACTTATATAGTGCGGTGACGTCACAGAATCCCGCCGGTCTCTGATTGGCTTCATCTCTGCACATGTCATGCAGGCTATGCCCTTATTCCTCCCAAAGTGCTCTGCCCCATGTAACGCCATGTGCTCGCAGCCATTTTATCAATCAAAGGCACACTTCGTTCACGCGAAGTACCCCAAAGGTCGACTTCGTTCAGAACCGAAGTTTTCCTGAAATTCTAAACGAATTCCACTTCATTAGAATCAATTCGCCCATCTCTAATTATGATGATTATATGCATTGTGTGACAAGCTGGGTATTTGTTGGATACTGTGTGCCATGGTGCTGAATATGTTTGTGTATATTTATTTTTTCATGCTTTGGGGCAACCTGTAATTGTTGGTTTGTGTAATGTGATGGCTGATTTTTGTTTTGTGGTATTTGATGTTCATATTGGGTCTTTTGGTGGGCGATTGTGTTTGTTGGGGCATAGTGTTATGTTTGGTGTGGTGTGAGATTGCTCCTCCTCTTTCTCTGTGATGAATGTGGTTGCTGCATGTTTGTGAAGCTAGACATCTGTGATTGCTGGTTTGTTTGTCTGCGGTGCGCACTCGCAGTATAATATGGGCAGAAGTTACCAGTAACATACTAATATGTTTTATTCGCGATCTTTGGGCTTACTTGCGCACATCGCTGCTTCCTGATGCTGACATCCATGCAGCCTCTGGCTCTTGCAGGTGCTGGTAGTAGTATCATTAGGTAGGATTTCTTTCTATTGGCCAATAGAAACACTGGGGCCGTCACGTATGCTGCATATATTGACCCATTTTGTGTACTGCATTTAGCCTCTTGATAAAGCTGGCGGCTAAACGTGCTTAGATGCTAATAACCCCCGTGGTGACTTATCCACTGAAATGAATTGAAATATAGGTTTTTGTATTTTTATCATAATTTTTTTGGCTTGGTGCATTTTTGTATTTTTGATCACTTGATCTGTAATGTGTATATTTATTATGCGTCTTTCCAATTTACCGTTTGTTAACTTTGGGTGAGGGATGTGTCACCAATATTTGTACTGGGGGGTATTTTGTGTTTTTAAATGTTTTTAAGGTTGTTTCAGTTGTGATAGCTGAACTTTTTGCATTTATACTGTATTTTTTGGAATAAAAATCTTTATATGGTAATTATTGGAGAGTCATTATACTTCATATTGGTACATATACCTGCCTATAACCTGCTTAACGGGACATATAACTGCCTATAGACTGCCTATGAGGACCTATACCTGCCTATAACCAGACTAGGGGGACTTATACCTGCCTATAGCCTGCCTATGGGTTCATATACCTGCCTATAACCTGCTTAGGGAGACATATAACTGCCTATAGCCTGCCTATGAGGACCTATACCTGCCTATAACCAGACTAGGGGGACTTATACCTGCCTATAGCCTGCCTATGGGGGCATATACCTGCCTATAACCTGCCTATGGGGGCATATACCTGCCTATAACCTGTCTATGGGGGCATATACCTGCCTATAATCTGCCTAGGGGGACCTATAATTGCCTATAGCCTGCCTATGAGGACCTATACCTGCCTATGGGGGCATATATCTGCCTATAATCTGCCTAGGGGGACCTATAACTGCCTATAGCCTGCCTATGAGGACCTATACCTGCCTATAACCAGCCTATGGGGGCATATATCTGCCTATAACCTGCCTATGGGGACATATACCTACCTAAAACCTACCTATGAGGACATATAGCTGCCTATACCGGCCTATAACTTGCCTATGGGGAATATATACCTGTTTATGGGGGACATTAAACTGCCTATAACTGACTATATTGGTCTATGGGGGACATTAAACTGCCTATACCTGCTTTTATCTGCCTATGAGGGACATTAAGCTTCCTATAACTACCTATGTAATTTTATTGGTATCCATTTTTATTTTTGAAATTTACCAGTAGCCGCTGCATTTTCCACCCTAGGCTTATACTCGAGTCAATAAGATTTCCCGTTTTTTTGTGGCAAAAGTAGGTGCCTCGGCTTATACTCGGGTCGGCTTATACTCGAGTACATACGGTAATTGAAATCAGGTTAATTGGCATCAAAAGAAACGTTGAATACTGCCACTACATTTTATATTCTGCATAAAAATTCACACATCAAAAGTCTCCAAAAAGCAAATGATCACCTCAGCAAGGTTATTTTTCCCCTAAACAGGACATCAAAGGGCTGTTTTGACTAAAAAAAAGCTTGTTAATTCGTCAGGGCATGATAAATAGTGGAAGAAAAAAATTTACCTCATAAGCCCTCTAGTTTATAGCAGTGACCAATGCGACTTAAGATTGGCTCCAAGATCACGTGAAGACTGTCGGGATCTCGGGATGGCTGCGACAACAGAACTCCATGAAGGGTTTACAAGGTAATTTATTGTTTTTCTTCTATAATTACTTTTTAATCGCACAATCTTATTTTTTAGTGTCAGAATACCCCATTAACTCTGCAATGCCCAAAGCAGCAGATAAGGGTATGTTCACATGAACATAGTGCTGGCGCATAGCGGTGCATACTGTACGCGCCGATATAGGCTATGTTCACACGGCTTAACTGCGGGACGTAATTACGTCCCACAATTACGCCGTGTGGCCGGGGGCGGGGGGGCGGGGGGGGGGCCGGCACTTCGCCGGCCCATAGACAATCATTGCCAGCGGCGCGTATACGCCGCTGGTAATTCACATGTCACTTATCGCCGAGCAGGGAGAGGAGACGTAATCCATAGTTCTCTATGAGAACTGTGGATTACCGTAATGACTGGGCCGACTTCAGCCCGTAATTTGCGCACTTCGGCGCGTAATTACGGACCGAAATATGGCCCATTTTAAGCCGTGTGAACATGCAGATTCAGACGGGTGCACTGGCCATTGCGTAACTCTGAAGCATCTCACTGACTGTCATTCTCCCCAGTACATAATCATTGGAGGAGTTGACATGTCAGTTCTTTCCCGGGCACGTATTGTGCGCTGGGGAAAGAACAGGTAATCCTAGCTCTGAGCTATGAATTACCATAATGTCGGCCCGTACTTCTGCAGTATTGAAGCACAATTACATACCAAAGTACGGACCGACATTACGCAGTCTGAACATACCCCAATACTCCTGCACAAGGCTGCTACAAAACAGATTAGATTCCTCCTTTTGTTTGTCTTTTAGCCTCTGAAAAGGTAACTGGCTCAGAGAATCTCTTTCCCTGGGTGTTACCAGTAATTCAGAAGAAACGTATACTAAAAAATCGGACATTATTTACTCAAAAAACACTGCAATTTTTGGGGCATATTCACAGCTCAATGGCTGGACTAGACTGAACCCAGCAGCAGGCAACTCTGGCCTATATGTTACCTGGGAAAAATTAACAGGTGCAGCTAATTGCTGAGAAGCAGCTCACATATCCCACTACTAGGGATATATTGCCTGCTGCTGAGTTCAGTCTAGTCCAGCCATTGAGCTGTGAATATGCCCCAAAAATTACAGTGTTTTCTTGAGTCAGTAATTCCAACCAATTGTTATGACCATTTTACTTGTAAAACATCTGTACTAGTGAAGTGCATGCAGTGATTGATGGTCTAGTAGTACCTCTCTACAGTACAGTATGGTACTACATGTCCTGTACTGCTCTTTACATGTGACAGGATAAGCAGCTCCTTTGGGCACCAGGTGAGGGCCACATTTTCTTTTTTGTCTGGTACATTGTATGTAAAATTCATAAAGCTGATGTCCTCAACATAGAAAGTGATTTCCAGCTTCCAGCAGCTCCTCCTTACTATTATATGTAAGGACTTCATTAATCAGTATTAGTTGACTGCACCATTTTCTTTAATATTCATTTTGCATTGTGTTGGTGATATTTTGGGGCCTCGGAACCAATTTCCAGTTTTCCATAGAGTTATTGTCTCAACATACAATGGTCTCATTGTACAATAATCATCCCAGAACCAATTAGTATTGTTTGTTGAGGGACCACTGTATTACTCTGCTCTGATCTCTCCAGCCATCCTCCAAATACTGGTCCTCCCAATATTTTTTTTAAAACATGTAAATGATGATGTGTTAACCCCTTAAGCACCAGGCCTGAAAAGGCCTAAATGACCAGCTAAATTTTGTAATTTTTGCCTCTCTACGTTTCAACAGTTGTAACTTTTTTATCTTTTAAGTGACCCAGTTGTACAGTATGAGGACTTGTTTTATGCAAGAGAAGTTGTATTTTTGGGGGGTATAATTTAAGTTTGCAAATTAGTTCAGAATTTTTTTTACTTTTTTATTACTTTTTTTTTTTTTTACACCAATTTTAATTTCACACTAAACAACATGTTAGATTAATTCTACAGGTTATTACGTTCTTGTAGATACCTAATACGTTTAGGTTTTTTTGTGTGTTAACTATAGCTCTGTTCCTAGTGCATTTGCAGTGCTGGGAGCCGCTAAACTCCTCTTTCTGCAGCGATGTCTAATCTAAAGAAACCGCTGTAGATTAATTATAGTTGGTGGGCGGCCTTTAAAGAGTTAAAGGGATATTTCCATACGAAAGGTGTATTTCTGTTAAAACCACTATTCCTGAAAAAGAATCCAAAAAATAAATAATTATCAAAATCGGCATCATATAGAAATTGAAAACATATTTTTAAGGATAAATGCCAAGCCACAAACCACATGTCAGGCACACTACAACTGAGCGCGCCCTAAAAGAGACAGTCAAGCAAGGAATATATGAACTATTTCAAAATGCATTACTGCTACTTTTTAGATACATGAAAATCCGAGGTTCTTAGTGCACATTTTTTATCAAAACTGTGAGGGCCCGTCCACCACAACAAGATGACTTCAGTTCAGATGGATATTACAAACTATACCAAAACATTCTCAGGCCTCCATATTTTCAGGGAATTAAAGTCCCAGCTACACTCTATACTGATTTGACTGTCTTTGTGCTTACATTGTTTGCCGTCACATCAGCGTGCACCAGCATCATTTTCTTTAAAAATGTTTTGGATGTGCTCATCATTTTTGTCTTTTGGATTGCATGATGAAGTGGCTGTCTGGAGACGTGCACTCGCCTATCCACAAAGACTGTTTTTAGTAATTGTAGAGTGTAGCTGGGACCTTCATTCCCTGAAAGTATGGAGGCCTAATAAAGTACTGGGAAAGGTGAAAATGCTATTGTTTAGGTCCCCATTGAAACTAAGGTCAACTTGTCATTGGTGGGTATACCCTCATAGGTTTGATCAAAAATGTGTACTAAAATCCTCAAATTTTCATGTAACCAAAAAGTAGCAGAAATGGATTTTTAAATAGTTCATATATTCCTTGTTTGTCTGCCTCCTAGTGTTTGTAGCGTGCTGATGATATGTTTTTTATATTCCTGGAAAATATAACTCCTGAATAACAGGACAAATATGGGCATGTCCCCATGGCACCGAGCCAATACCGGTCGGATTATCCGACCGGTATTTGCTCTGTTTTTGTGGCCATGCACACGTCCGCAGGGGTCGGCTTTTCTCCGCTATTTGCGGAGAAAAGCCGTCCCCCTTCGCATAGACGTGTTCATATTCCGCACGAAAACCGGGAGGAAGAATGAACATGTTTAATGTTTTTGGAACCGCAGGCGGTCTACAAAACTGTCCAGCGGAAAATCCGTGCAGTGGGGACCGCTGCATGGATTTTCCATTAAGGTCTGTTCTAAAGTTTGACAGCTTTCAAAACCGAAAACCGGCTGAAAAACCGTCCATTGAGACATGCCCTTAGTCTCACTTTAATATACACTCACCGGCCACTTTATTAGGTACACCATGCTAGTAACGGGTAGGACCCCCTTTTGCCTTCAGAACTGCCTCAATTCTTCGTGGCATAGATTCAACAAGGTGTTGCAACGATGCTCAATTGGTACCAAGGGGCCCAAAGAGTGCCAAGAAAATATTCCCCACACCATGACACCACCACCACCAGCCTGAACCGTTGATACAAGGCAGGATGATACAAGAAGAAAGCTTATGCTTTCATGTTGTTGACGCCAAATTCTGACCCTACCATCCGAATGTCGCAGCAGAAATCGAGACTCATCAGACCAGGCAACGTTTTTCCAATCTTCTACTGTCCAATTTCGATGAGCTTGGGCAAATTGGAGCCTCAGTTTCCTGTTCTTAGCTGAAAGGAGTGGCACCCGGTGTGGTCTTCTGCTGCTGTTGCCCATCTGCCTCAAAGTTCGCCGTACTGTGCGTTAAGAGATGCTCTTCTGCCTACCTTGGTTGTAACGGGTGGCTATTTGAGTCACTGTTGCTTTCTATCAGCTCGAACCAGTCTGCCCATTCTCCTTTGACCTCTGGCATCAACAAGGCATTTCCGCCCACAGGACTGCTGCTCACTGGATGTTTTTTCTTTTTCGGACCATTCTCTGTAAACCCTAGAGATGGTTGTGTGAAAATCCCAGGAGATCAGCAGTTTCTGAAATACTCAGAACAGTCCTTCTGGCACCAACAACCATGCCACGTTCAAAGGCACTCAAATCACCTTTCTTCCCCATACTGATGCTCGGTTTGAACTGCAGGAGATTGTCTTGACCATGTCTACATGCCTAAATGCACTGAGTTGCCGCCATGTGATTGGCTGATTAGAAATTAAGTGTTAACGAGCAGTTGGACAGGTGTACCTAATAAAGTGGCCGGTGAGTGTAGTTAGTGCATATCTCTATAGTTATCACCATGGTTAGAATGTAACAGCAATATCTAGGCACGGCAGTATTTTATTCATAATACTAAATAAAAGCTTACTATGTTCTGGCTGATCTAACATAATAAATTAACTGAATTATATAGTTTTTAAAAAAATAAAATGATAGCAGGTACTATAAAATAAGATTACAAAAATGAAGGAAAAAAATCACAAAATTTTTCCATCACCAAGCAATTTAATATAAATGTTCTAATATTTCCCACCAATATATGTGGCCAGCATGTCAAATGAGATCGATGAGACTTTGTGCTGGATCATTAAAAACACGGGCTTAATTCAAGGGTGTCTGAGAGATTACATCTATGGACCTGTGTAAGGGCTAATTTGTTTGTAGAATAAAATGCATCTTTATTTGTACTATTTTTAGAAACATGACTTTTTATTCTAATTTTTTGGTGGCGAAAAGCAACCAAATACCACAATTATTTTTTTACTGCAGGACAAAAAAACTTAAAAATTAGTAAATCAGACTTTTATATATGTGGCAATACCAATTATGTTAAACTTTCTAAATTGTGTTTTTTAAAACATTTTTTACCTGTAGTTTTAGTTTTCGAGAGGGCATGACCACTTGTACACTACCCTGCACTACTAATGTTCTATCTTCCGCCGGACGCACAATGGCTCAGTAGAAAATCTGTGCTGTGTAGACTACGGCATGGATTTTCTATTGCGGTCTACACAGCACTATGTTCAGTCAGATTTTTGGTGGATTCTAAATACTGAATCCGCCGTAAATCCGATAATAACGTGTGCTGTGTAGACATAGCCTAATAACGTATCATTACATGATGGAAAAAGGTCAACTGCTGAAAAAATAGAATTCCTGTCAGATTCCCGTAGCTTCAATGTACGGAGTCAGAGGGAATCCGAAATCCGTTCTGCACAAAAAACATCAGATTTCCGACACTATTTTAACTTTAGATGTGTAGACATAGCCTTAGATAAACTGACGAATATTGAGTATTCAGTAACAGTTCATTTACTCTCTAGTCATGCTACTATAAAACTCCCTGTAGTTTTTTGCTGTGTTTGTGTTGGAGTACACACACAGCCTTGTAAATCCTAATTAGCTGGCTGAAGCTTATCTATGTCATGTTGAGTGAAAGCAGAATACAAGACTGAAATACATGAAGCAATACGCATTACAATTTCAACACACCTTACAACCTCAGTTTTGGCAACTTTGTTTGCAATAATTTTATGCTAAAAAAGCTATTGTATATAAAGACATAGTACATATTGACTTTGAAGTTAAGCTAATTCTTAAAGGGATTTTGCCACAAAGTAAAATTGACGTGGGAAGCTTGCAAATCATTGCAGCAGTCAACATTTTCACCATTCATCATTATTAATAATTCTGGACCATTTTTGTTTCAGCTTCTCCTTTAGTGATCCATTGTTTACAGCTCATCTCCAGGGCTGAGAATGCGTCAGTCCTGGCTAGACATGCTCAGACATCACCTCTCCTCTCAGGCAGCTACTGAGTGTTCAACCCCAGGTGCTGTCACTATAATCCTTTCCACTGTACTCCTTAGTAATTAGTCAAACAGTGCAAATAAATAAAAAAAGAAACCTCAATTAGGTATGTGCATTGATAGAGAGGAAAAAAAGGTTCCTGCAGGTATTTGAACCTAGGACCCTTTTGCTGTGAGGCAAAAACTTTACCTCTGAGCTACATTGTAGCCACTTACAGCAATATCCATAAACAGATCTTTTTTAACTAGAGAGAGGAAAGGCCTGGTGATGTCATCCTGCTGGGTGACATAATATGCAATCCAAACTAATCATACACGCCCCCTTCTGAGCACACAGAGCTGAAGAGCTGGATATAGGAGGTATGAGACGAGATTGTGGCAAAAGATATAAAAGGTATTCTTCAGTAATTACAATACATACTTGATGGCTTTTTGTCATTGTTTTTGTCATAGTTTTGCTCATGCTCAAAAAATGTTTAGATGCCACTGTTATGTGGGTTAAAAGGGGCCATATACACACTATATACACTAACTGTATATATTCAAAAATAATTCTGAAATCACAATGTTTTCACTCTGGCCACTAAATCTATTAACCCCTTCTAGCCACAGAGATTTTGTTTACATCATATATTGTTTTTTTATCTTCCTGCCCTTCAAGAACCATAACATTTTTAATCTGCCTTCATAGACATATGAGGGTTTGATTTTAGTGTTACGAGATCTACTATTAATTGTACAATTTACATTACCATATAATGTTATGAGAATCAAAGAAATGTATTTCTGCGGTGGAACATAAAAAATATATGTAATTGTGATTTTTTTTTTTGAGGGGGTGGTCCTCTTTTTCTGGAGTTTACTGTGCTGTATACATTTTTACAGTTTCCGTTATGTGTTACTACTTTAAAAAACAAACACACCTTTTTTTCACGTTTTAAAAATTTGCTTTGCAACGCCATTCATTGACACCAATAACTCTTTACTTTTTAATCTATGGACCTGTGTCAGTACTCGTTTTTGCTGGATAAAATGCAGTTTTTATTGGCACCATTTTGAAATATGTGCAACTTTTTGATCACTTTTTATTCCAATTAGTGATCTCAAAAACTGTAATTTGGTACTATGTTTGTTTCTACCAGGCATGACAAGGCTTTGATCAGGTTTTGATCAGGTTTTCACTCATACAAATAAATAGCCAGGACAAAAACCGCGGTGAAAACCGCGCCGAAAACGTGCCAAAACCGCGTGAAAAACTGTGCCGGAAACCAAGCCTACAACGCGCTTCAAGAATTGACATGACACTTCTTTTTCATTGCTTCCAAAAAAACGTGTAAAAACCTCGTCGTGTGTGAACTACAATGAGGTTTTACATAGGAATAAATTAAATGAACTGCGGGAGTTTTGGAAGCATTTTGGACAAGGTTTTGGGCGAGGAAACGCTCCGAAAACCTCGTCCAAAAACACCGTGTGAACATGCCCTAATGGACTCACGTAACCCAATGTCATTCGTATAAGAGATAGGCACTCGAGATTACAATAGAGATAAGCCCATATTTACATCTTTTTTTTTTTTTTTTATATAACTGAAGTTTTATTCAACATTTTTTATTTAAACAGAAATATAGTAAGAACTTATTTCACCGTTACAAGTTGCACATAGGAATCTTGTAAAATACATTCCAACTTGTCTAAGGTGCATTACATCGCATAAGACAAAAAAAATTAGCATACAATGCAAACAATACAACAGGTTGACAACACGAAAAGGACCAAGACAGAAACTAAAGGGAAACAGTAAGGTAGATCCATTGCTCCTCCAAGAAACAAAATGAACATTAGTAGGGTTTCAGTGTGATAGGGTCTCGATCCTTATAAGATAATAATCCCAAGGAGACCAGATCACAGTGAAAGAGTCGACTTTATTATTAAGCAGGGCAGTGAGATATTCCATCCTCTGTATCTCCTTTAAACGGTCAAGCATATCTTGTCTAGTGGGAGGGGTCGTCCTTTTCCATTGACCAGCGACTAAACAACGGGCTGCTGTAAGTATATGCAGCAACAACTGTTTAGCGGCTGAATTGAGACTATAAGCAATAAGATTTAAAAGAAATACCTTCGGGTGCATAGTAAGTTTCACACCCAATACCTCGTTAACCAGAGTTCTCACCTCACGCCAGAAAGGGTGTATTATCGCACAATCCCAGAAAATGTGAAATAAGGTGCCTTCTGCCGCCTGACACCTCCAGCACAAATCAGGAACAACAGGATTAAGTCTATGAAGAAGAGAAGGAGTGTGATACCAAAAATAAAGAATCTTATATTGGTTCTCCTTCGTAGTGGCACAAATGGAAGTCTTGTGGGCATGTTTCCAGAAAAGACGCCATTCTGGTAGTGAAAGAGACTCACCCAAATAAGTCTCCCATTGTGCCATATACCTGTGTTGGGGGCGAGAGTCAGGGTCCGGGTCAATCAACATAGAGTATATGTCAGAAATGAGGCCCTTAGTGGAGGAGTAGGAACGACATAACCTTTCGAAAGGGGTCGGGTCTGATGCCGTCGTAATCTTTAAGGCATGTCGAATAAAATGAGTTATTTGCAGATACGAGAAATAGCTAGCAGGAGGCATACCAAAGTCAGACTGTAGGGTATTAAAAGAAATCACCTTCCTAGTCAACCCATCAATTATATCTGCTACCCTGAACAATTTCCTATCAAACCAGGGCTTCATATTCAATCCCACCATGGTAACGGGTAACAGTGGTTGGAAAAGGAATGACTTCATGAGGGATTGGCCTGTGCTCAGCGAAAACTTCCGAGCACACGCCCTCCATACACTTCTCATCAGGGCCATTGGACCAAGCAGAGGCGTCCCAATCTCACACAAAGATGAGCCCCACAATAACGAGTTGGGATGGATGGGGGCAATCCAAAGCTTTTCAATCTCAGCCCATCTAGCATAAGCCAATAGGGATGACCAAGCTGGTATTCTTCGCAATTGAGTGGCCCAATAGTATTTGATAAGGTCTGGCACAGAGAGACCCCCACACTTCTTACTAGCAAGCATAACACTTCTTCGAATTCAATGGTGCTTATGAGCCCATACAAATTGAAGAATAGAGGTTTGAAGGGCCTTGAGATCAGACATGGGCACTGGAATTGGGAGAGTTTCAAAGTGGTAGAGGAGTTTAGGCAAGATTGTCATCTTAATAGAGGCAATCCTCCCAAACCACGACAATGAAAGGCGGTTCCACCGGTGTAGCAATTTCTTAATTTCAATGAAAAGGGACGGGTAATTATGCTTGTATAAGGTTTGGAATGATTTAGTTATGTTCACTCCTAAATATTTTAAGGTATCTTCTTTCCAATTATATGGAAAGTTAGTTCGTAACAATTGAAGCTGATCTGGCGCAATATTAACAGGTAAAGCTTCCGTTTTAGCGGAATTGACCTTATATCCAGACAAGGCTCCAAACTCCACCAAAACCGAATGCAAATTGGGCAAAGAAACATGAGGCGAGGTCAAGGACAATAAAATATCGTCCGCATATAGGGAAATTTTAAAGGTACTATTCTGTATGTCAATCCCCCTTATGTTTGGATTCAGACGAATAGCCACAGCCAATGCTCAACACAAACAACAAAGGGGAAAGGGGGCATCCCTGCCTGGTACCATTTAAAATCGGAAACTTTGAAGAAGAACCATGTGGGAGGCAGATAGTAGCAGACGGTCGCGAATAGAGACCCCGTAACGCTGTAATATATGGACCTCTGATACCAAAGCGTCTAAGAACATGGAA
Organism: Phyllomedusa bahiana; assembly: GCA_025379985.1. NCBI lineage: Eukaryota > Metazoa > Chordata > Amphibia > Anura > Hylidae > Phyllomedusa > Phyllomedusa bahiana. The sequence goes on along the minus strand of JAODAL010003849.1, from coordinate 139,091 downwards.
CATAAATGACCAATTGAGGCGGTCAAACGCCTTTTCGGCATCTAAACTCAAAAAAAAGAGCACTCTGATCTCGGCGATTCACCACCTCAACAAGGTCAATAGTCCTTCTGGTATTATTCGCACCCTGTCTGCACAGGACAAATCCAGTCTGATCTTTATGACCCACCTGAGGGAGATACAATGACAACCGATTAGCCAACATTTTTGTAAAGATCTTTAAATCTGAATTCAGCAGAGCAATGGGCCGAAAGCTAACGGGATCAAGACGATCCTTGCCCGGTTTAGGAATCAAAGTAATGGATGAGTGCAGCATAGTTTCAGGGAATTCTGCTCCATTCAAAAAGGCATTATACATGGTCACCATTGTATCGGCCAATTGGGGGTAAAACATCTGGTAGAATAAATAGGTAAATCCGTCAGGACCAGGAGCTTTACCCTGAGGGAGGGATCTGATTACCTCTTCAATCTCCTCTGTCAAGATAGGCTCATTGAGAGATGAGATCGCTTCAGTAGACCGTGATGGCAATTGGCAAGAGGTCAAAAATTTATCAAAAAGCGCTGATCTCTCCTCGGGGTCTTCAGGAAGAGTAGTCGGGAGAGAATATAGAGAAGCAAAATATTCTCTAAATCTTTGGGCTATGAGATCTGGGTCATGGACGATTCTCCCCCTTGAGTCCTTAATGGCGTGCAAGGTACGGGACTCTGTGTCCCCTCGTAGTTGCAAGGCCAATAAAGAATGCGCTTTATTTCCCCTATTATAGTATCGTTGTTTGGTGTATAGCAATAGCTTTTCAGAGTGTTGCAGGGCAAGTGATTTCAATTCATGTCTAACATTAACAATAGATCGCAAAATTTTCCTAGAAGGGCACCTTGTAAGGCTAGATTCCAGTGATTTAAGTTTGGCCATAAGCTCCACACGCCTGGCAGCAGAATCCTTCTTAATCCGGGAGCCAATAGAGATACATTGACCCCTAACCACGGCCTTATGGGCTTCCCACAATAACGCTGAAGGAGAGGCAGAACCTTCATTATCTACAAAATAGTCTATAATGGCCTGCCTGATTTTGTCTCGATATTGAGGTTTCTTGATAATGCTTTCATTTAGCCTCCAATGACATCTACGAGCAGAGGTATGATCCGCAGACAGCAGCAAAATTATTGGTGCGTGGTCCGACCACGTAATAGCGCCAATATCAGAGGTCACCATACGTCTCAAGGTCGGAACATTACCAAAAAAATAATCTATCCGCGAATGCGAACAGTGAGCTGCTGAATAATAAGTATAAGATCTATCACTAGGATGCGCTATACGCCAAAGGTCAAAGAGAGAGAATTGCCTAATAAGCTTACGGAAACCTCGAGACATTGCACATTGAGTGGGAGGAGCTGTAACAGGTCTAGCATAGCACCGGTAGAGAAAGACATATTGAAATCACCTCCCATAAGCAACATAGCTGGTAAAAGCTTAGCTACTTTATTTAAAACTCTTTTCAGGAAGTGGAGCTGAGACTGGTTAGGGACATAGACATTACACAATAGTATAGTAGAATTTTGGAAAAAGCCCTGGAGAATAATGAACCTACCTCCCGGATCAATTATAGAGTGGGAGATACGTATGGGGCAAGTAGCAGAAAGTAAAATGGCTACTCCCGCTTTCTTTCGGGTTTGAGAGGCCACGTATGTTTGCGGATATATGTGTTTAGCAAAAGAAAAATTGCCATCCTGGTTAAAATGAGTTTCCTGTATGAAAACTACCTCTGCTTTGTGCGTTTTCAATTCTGTAAGTAGGAGACGCCTCTTAATAGGAGAATTAAGACCCTTAACATTGATGGACAGTAACTTAGCCATTGTAGAAGTACCATAAGAAATAAAGGCTAAATACCCAACTACTACCAATGGTCATAAGAAAACCCATGTACCAAAAGAGGAACAGATTTTTAAGAGATTCGACACGAAACAAGAGGAAAGGGGAAGACAAATCGACACAACAATTAAAACATAGAACCAGCAAAACAGGAAAAATTCCCAATGACATCACCAAGCTCCCAGGAAAACCCAGGGCCAGGAGAGAGACTCAGAAATAATGTTTACACTGATCAAACTAACTAGTGACGCAGTGTTAATTATTAGAAGGCAGGTGAACAGTGACACCTCTCAAATAGAAAAAACAAAAAGAAATAGAGAGGGAGCACAAATCTGTATATCTCTCAAAAAAGGGGAGAGCGATATTTCCGACCAGGAGGCCCAGTAGGGTGGCTCTGGCAGCCATTAGTTATATGGGTGAAAATAATAAAGAGAAAATGAGAAAAGAAGAGAAAAAAAAATAAAAATTTTTAGGGAGGGGAGGAGGGTAGGGGGGGGGAGGGAAAAGGGAAAAGAGGAAGGGGAAAGTAAGAAAAAGAAAAAAAAAAGGGGGAGGGAACCGATCTAGCAGAGATATATGTGAGGCTATAAAGCGAGAGGGAACATCCCAACTCGTAGGTCATATAGCAAAATAAAAAGAAAAAACCTGGCGAGGTAAGTAAGAAAGTCAGCTCGGAGAACCTGCAGGACTCCCTGAGGGAGAGGTACGAGGGAACACGTTGCTTCTCCTTTTACGTGTCACTGTCTGCCAGACAGGTGGAGGAGCTTGAGCAGAGTCTTCCAGTTCCCAGTCTGGGATGTCCGGCCGAGGGATCTCTACATTCGAGCAGAAGGTAGGTAAGTCCAAGTGGAAACGAAGAATTGACGTCCGTCCTTTCACTGAGGCCAAGAGTGAGAAAGGGTATCCCCAGCGATACAGAATTTTCCGTTCTTTCAGGATCTGCAGTAAGGGCTTTAGGCAGCGTCTTTTCTGTAATTTAATCCAGGAGAGATCAGGGTAAAATTGAAGCTCAGCACCATTGTATTCAATAGACTTGAGACCCCTGGCTTTGGCCATTATCTGTTCCTTTAAAGTATAGTCCTGAATGCAGCAAATCACATCACGAGGCTTGCCCCTAACATCTTTTGGTCTAAGAGCCCTGTGTGCTCTGTCCATCTTAATGCGATGACTCTTTGCTTCCCCCAGCACGGAGGTAAAAATTACGTTCAGAGTAGCGTGTAGGTCTTCTTTTTCTTCTATCTCAGGAAGCCCTCTAATTCTAATATTGTGGCGTCTCCCTCTATTGTCCAAGTCTTCCAATCGCCTTGTAGTTTCGCGGAGAGCTGTGGCATGGGAGTTGATATTGGTTTGTAGGTGAGAGACATATCTTCTGGTGTCGTCATGAGCATTTTCCAGGGAGTCAACACGACCCGCCATATGTTTCAAATCTTGTCGGATGGAGGCTATTTCAGAGCGGCATGCGTCTTTGATCTCTGCTACAAGATTTTTAAAGTAATCTTTAGTTGGGATTTGCCGTATGTTCTCTCTTAGTTCTGGATCTATATTAGCCACAGGTATATCAGAGCCCTTAGCATCCAAGAGAGATTCCTGGGACAGAGACCACTGGCCATCTAGAGAAGCTGACGAACATGCCACAGTATCTACTGGCTCCATCCATGACGGTTGTTTCATCACAGACATGTCAGTTATTTTTCGCTGGGATCCGTGACCTTTTGCTGATTTAGGCGGCATTGCAGTTGTAGAGAGAAGAATTGCTATATAGGCAGGAAAAAACTCGATGAGGCGTTGAAAAATATGGAAATAGTAATTAGCAGAAGAGGGAGACCTCTAGTGGGAGAAGCCAAACTTTAAAATCTAGTTTTCCAGGGTGTAGCAGACTCTTTCACAGTGATCTGCGCCCGACATGGTCGCAAACGAGAGACAGTCAAGGCAATGTCACTAAGCTGTCGTGTGAGGCTAGAAGGTTGAGTTGAAAGTATAAGCGCTGAAGTAACTTTCTAGAGCCCACTGGTTCATATTTACATCTTGCAGACTTATACTATTGCCTATCTGACCACTATCCAGTGATAATTTTTATCTGTATATTATTTTTCATCTCCCATTGAGGAATTTTTTTTATTTGGTACACAATATCTTCAATTCACCTGAGGAATCATTACTATAGAAGTGGAAACGCGTTGGATGTTTTCACTTGGACCTCAAATTTTCTATACTTGTTAGTTAAGAGCCAGTGTAGTATACACTAGGAGGTAGCCTCCATAGGGTTGGGTCGCCCCTTTCGGAGCAGTAGCTCCGCTGGGTAGGTAGGGTGAAGTAGGGATTGTTAACTATTTTTTCCTTCCCTCTTTTTCATCATTCAAATAAGTCTGCCTTGCCTTTTCACCCCCAGGTATAAGAACTTTGGAACCATCTCCACTGTCTATGGAGTATCTCTCACCCGGACGACATTGGGCACACGAGCCTATTATTCTATGTCCATCTTAGAAACTGTATGACTATAACGGTTTATCAGACAGGATGTATTTATGGAGATATTGTTATAGATCAAAGCATTGTCCATAATTCACATTTCATATCTCTTAGGTACTTTAGTAAAGGTTATGTTTTAGCTGCTTTTTTTGACTAGGTTTTGATTTGAATGTGGCTAAAAAGCCCAGTTGGGATCTGATAATTGTTTTTTTTTTTTTGAAAGACAATGTTATATTTTAATACAATTGACTTTTTTGGATACAATACATACCATACCAATCATGTTTACTTTACTGGGGTTTTTTGTCTATAATGGCAGGAAAGGGGATGAACTTTTATTTCCTTTTATTATTTATTTTAAAACTTTTCTTTTTTTTAAACTTCTTCTATCAATTCCCCAAGGGTAATATATTGCCGAATAGTGTTAAATAATAACAAACAATGATGGCCTTAGGCTGGATGTAGTAGGAGCAGTAAGATGACAGGCCTGGGGCCTCCAGGCTGCCATTATAACCATTCAGTAACCAGTGAGCACATCATGCGGGGCAGGTGTAAGCGATAATTAACAGCCGGCACCTGCTTAGTATGGAGTGGCTTCAGCATGTGAGTCCACTCCATATTCTATTACAGACCACATAGGGCGACATGCCAGTTTTAGGCGCATTAAATCAGTGTAAAGTGTGCCTGAACGTCCGATCTTTTCCAAAAAATGCAGGTATACCTTGCATTGAAAACTTAATGTGCCTAAAAAGGCGAATTGTGTCAAAAAAGGCGCATTGCGCAACTTGCGGCTAATGGCATATCATTGGTGGGATATGCAATGCGCCTATCTAGGCACGTTGCGCAACGTGGGCGCACAGTCCACCATATTTAGGTGCATTACAAAGTGTCGTGCCCGGCGTTTAATGCGCCTAGTTTTGGTGTACGACAGTCCATTTACAACAAGAATATGGCATCAAAAGTGGTTTTGGTGCAAAGAAGACCAAAAAACTGGCGTGTTGGGACATGTCGCCCATAATGTACAGTTACATTATGCGTCAACAAGGGGTTACTATACTGACACTTTCTGTTCTTTATGCATGCACAACACATGCTAGAATTTGAGTCAGTTCCAGACACCTGTTTCCTACGGTCTATGTGGCTGCTATAAACTAGCTACATCTACATCAATGCCCCTATAATAAAGGAGAGAATAAAAAATATATATTATATATATATGTGTGTGCTGCTTCCTCCTCCCCTCCTAGCATTACTAGACAGTCAACTTCGGATTGGCATTTTGAATACTATATTTAGAGACCATTTTCTTATTCCGCTTTGAATGCCATAGGTAAAGAAATTATTGTGCAGTAAGCAAAAGTGACGATAAATGCAGACAATTAAATCAATAAATTCTGTGGCAAAGTAGAACACTTCTATTTATATTATATCCAGACAGACGACTTAAAAGTATGATTTTCTTTCCTGCTGACTATGCATTCTGTCTCCAGTCTGCAATGATATTTATATTTCCCAACCTGGAGGGCAACCATAAAGACAAGTGATGCCCATGGGAAAGTTGTTAGATACAGTTAATGACAATAACAGAATAGTGATATTATGACAAATCTTAAGTTCTCTGTTATAATAAAATGATTTAAAATAAATATGATAGCATTACTTCCAAGTGGTAATTATCAAGCTACAGTCATTAAATGAGATTCCCATTTTCCATGTTTATGTGCTATTCTGAGCGTGTATTGCTCTCTGTGGTTGAGAAATAGACAAGATAATTAATTTTTTCAACAGCTTCATTGCAAATTATACTTAAACACAATCTGTAAAGCAGCCTGTTGTAATGTATATATATTTCACACTGTGCCAGTCTAACAGCCTCATAGTATAAGAACTCATCAGAAGGATAAACGAGCGAAAAAAGAACATGTTGCTTCATAAACAATTTATATCTATCTGACATGACACAGTAATCCTATTAACCATGAATGGAAGCTTGAAGATATGAAAAGGGTAATGAGATTACAGGATTACTTTTTTATTATTTAAACTGCTTAACTGTTTAGATTATTCAGTTTCTTACATTGGAAATACAGTAAACACTTGTCAATCACAAATATTCCAGTGCCACCCTAATAGCTCTACCTTTGGTTTTTATAACTTTTTTTTCTGAAACAGAATTTCACATGATTTCTCCATTAGTAAAAATACAAGAGAAGAAAAGATACACTTAAATGGGTACATCTGTGTACAAAGTACATGCAATACAACGATATCCTTGGAAGCAGACATCATTAACTCATATTATTTTAGGGTAAACAGACACTTGAAGAGTCATTATTGAGCAGTGAATAGAGAGACAGTTCTTTGGATTAGTGTCAAGTTAAGTCAATAATAGCATCTCTCAAATAAAGAAAAAGCATAGTAAACTAGTCATTGCTGAAAACAAAACAGTCTAAACTAAACTGGATTATTTCCAATGTTTTGAAACTTAAAGGGGTTGTCTCACTACAAAGATTAGCCTTCAACATGTTGGGAACACTAAATGAAGATGTTTTCCATATATATTGCTTTGTTCATTTTTTTTTTGTTAAGGAGCTACATGTGATTTTATCACCTTCTGAGGGCTTTCTGGTTTTCCAAGTGACTGATCTGTGTACTTCTTCTCCCCTACTGTTTGTTCTATCTGAGAGCAGAGAGTGACATCATCACACAGGTCACTGCCAGCTGTGTGAGAGCTTGTGTGTTATCTGATCTTTCAGACAAAAGAGAGTAATTACTACTGTTTACTTTAGTTTGGCAGCTTCTCCTGTCCTGCTAGAAGGTAATTTATCTAATCTAGACTAATAAACATAATAAACAGAGAATACACTGAGCTCATATGCTAATTACAGACAGCTTGACCAGGAAGTGACAGAGCAAAGCAGCATTATTTCATTTATGCATCCTATGAAATTATGAGATGAGACAACCCCTTTAAGGAAAAAAGAGAACCATATACTTTCTATTATTACATAAATGAATCTAGGTTTAGAATACAATCAAGAAAACTGGGAGATTAATGGAGGGAATGTGGGGAGAGTATAGAAACCAGTCTCTAGTGGGTTACATAACTAAATGTAATAGCTACACAAAACAATAACAGTCGATTTTAAGACACAAAATCAAACAGGGGTCACATTTCATTCAGTTAGAATTTTTTAGGTATAAATATTGTGGTTGATGGTGGTGCTGTTCAGAATAATACAGTGAAACATTTTAGGGTAGAAAATATGTGCAAAGACCAGTTATAGTCTTTAAGGTAGGTCATTTCCTAATCCATTTGGCTACTAAGGAGGTCAAAGTTTTTCATATGATTGCAAGCTAGCCTCCAACTTTTTTCCCACCTTAATTTTCATCTTTAGGAATTAAAGGGGTTGTATCGCTACAAAGATCATGTCAGATTATGGGGACAGTAAAAATAAGCACATTTGCATTACCTCAGTCACTTGGTTTAGCAGATACAAGCTTTTCTGTGAATCTGTTTTCTATTTCTGCTGCTGATAGTCGGGACACAGACCCTTTTCTGTGATTAGATCAGATCCCGGCCATGGACACGTCCCCTGCACAGTGATTGGCTGACTGACATTTCATTCAGCCTGTTGGGACACGCCCCCCACAGGAAACACCTGGGACACGCCCCCTGCGCTGTGATTGGCTACCTGAACACTCTGTTTACTCCCCTCTGAGCTGTTAAAACCAATAGTAAAACCAGCTATGTGAGAGGGCTGCTGGCTGTATACTTATCTCCCAGCTCTAAGGTGAATGATCTGACTAGTTACTGACTGTTTCACTCATAGATCCCTCATATAACACAGTCTTATGTCCTGTGCTCCCTCCATATAACACAGTCACATAGTTTCCTGTCTGATAACAGAGGGGGAGGAGGGCGGGGCAGTTTGCATTCCTCCATATAACACAGTATTATATAGTCCCCTGCCTGATAACAGAGAGGGTGGGGGACAGTGTACATTCCTCACATGTGTTTCATCAGTTCAGGCTGTGTGTATAACTGTTTATAGTATAGCAAGGAGCTTGTGGAGCCAGCCTGGAGCTGAATCTCTGCAGACAAGAGAACACTGCAGGAGGCTGCATAACTGTCCAGACAACCTTCTGCTTCCCCTGCTTCACACAGAATGATGATGTCACAGTCCTTCAGTGAGGAGAGACACGCCTCATGGGAGGACAGACACGCCTACTGAGAGAAGAGGCATGCCTGCTGAAAGGAGAGTCTTGCCCCTGGATTTCAAACTCAATATCATAGAATCAGCTCAAGAGCTTGAACGGTTCAAATGATAAAACCGCTTTAAAAGATAGCCATACATGTCAAATTTGAAGTCAGTCTCAGAAACAAAGTTTGGGTGAGGAAAGATTAAAGGAACCAAATTTACTATATTTCAAGCAGTTTGGCATTTAAAAGACAAGGTCCACATAGTAGAAAAGTCTTTGTTCACACTGTAATTAACAAATTAAAAATAACATTTAGTTTTATGGAACTGCTGGACTTTTCTACTATTTGGATTTTCTGATGGTAGTTGACAGCATCCTTCAACTCCACACACTGTTGAACTGTGATCCGTATATGGATTGTAATTGCTGGTGAGCTCAACTTACTTTACATTATTTATTAGAAGATGTCTACATGCTCACTTTAATCCATATTTTGCAATAGCATGTGGAGATATAGCAAAAGAAAAAAAAAATACTTGTCAATAAATTGTTTCTCCAGTTTAAATTAAAATTAAATAATAGGCTACTGGTGCCAAATGAAATAAAAAAAAACAATATTCACCTTCACCTCCATTGCTTCCTGCCAGTGCTGGGTTTTCCCAGTGTCCTGTTTACCATCCATTCTCTTCCAAATGGGCCGTCACTGATACAGTTGCTGATTGGCTGCAGAGGTTACATGCCACTTCCTTACATTAACATTCGAAAGTGAATAGTTCCAAACCTTGATGTAAACAGAGACATAACCCCTTCAGCCAATCAGCGGCTGCAGTGATGACACCCTGTTTGGAAGAGAACGAAAGGTAAACAGAATACCCAGCGGTGGAAAGGAAGAGCGGAGGAAAGTGATTATAGGGTTTTTGCTTTTTTTATTATTTCATTTGGCACCATTACCCTATTATTAAATTTTTCTTTGAACTGGACAACCCACTTAACCAGTACACAATAAAGATAAGCATGTAAATATCTTCTTGATTAACCCCTTCAGGACCCGTTTTTTTTTTTTTTTGTGACACGTTCGATTTTCCTTCCTCGCCTTCTGAAAGCCATAACTTTTTTATTTTTCCACCTACATAGACACATGAGGGCTTTTATTTTGCGGGACAAGATGTACTGTGTGTTATTCACTATACTATAGAATATATACTGGGAAACCGCAAAAAAAATCCAAGTGGGACAAATTGTGAAAAAAAACGTATTTTCGCCATGTTTCTGGGTGATTTGCGTTTATGGCGTTCAATCTTCGGTAAATATAATGTGTTACCTGTATTCTACAGGTTATTACGCATCCGGCAATACCAAACATGTAGGGTTTCCGTTATGTTTTGGTACCGTAAAAAAATTCCAAACATTTTCTATTTTTGACATTTACGCCTACGTACGTCAGTGAGGGTGCGTTTTTTGCAGGCTGAAGTGTACTTTTTATCACTAGTAGTTTGGAATGCATGCGACTTTTTTGATCATTTTTATTCCATTTTTTTGAGTGACGTAAAATGACCAAAAAACGCAATTTTGGCGTTTGGAATTTCTTTTCTTCTACGGTGTTCAGCGTACGGGATAAATGATGTTATATTTTTATAGATCAGACTTTTTCGGACGCGGCGATACCAAATATGTGTAACTTTTTTATTATTTTAAGGATTTTATTTGTAAAATCACCTTTGGGTGATTTGAACTTTTAATACTTTTTTTTGTACTTTAAAACTTTATTTTTTTTTTTTTTTTACTTTAACAGTTAGTCCCTCTATGGTGCTTGACCACTAGGGGGCGCGATGGTTAATACAAACTAATGAATTGCATAGGCAATGCATTAGGTGTACAAAGATGGCGGTTTCCCCACTTCCTGTCTGCGGACGGAGGTGGGGCAAACCGGCCAGGGTAAGTGAGGGAGCCTTCACAAGGCTCCCCACACCATGCCCGTGTCAGATCGCGCAGTTTGCGATGACCGTACCGATCAGTGCGCGGCACCGATCGGCGTTCATTCAGACGCCGCGGCCATCTTTGCCGCGGTGTCTGATGGGTAAAACTGCGCCACGGGCGGAGCCACCGCGCGCTGTCAGCGGTGTTAGCGGCAATTTGCCGCAACACCGGGCTGTGCGGGGTCGCGGAGCGTCCCCCTGCAAGCTTAGCGGCCCGGGACTTATCATAGTCAGGGTCGTGAAGGGGTTAAAGACTACAATATCAGAATATAATCTAAAATATTTCAGAGCAACTCGACAGTCACCTTGACATCTGTGTTGTTTTTTTCTGTTTTGTATTACCATTACAACTTTTTGTATTTTATTGTCTGTGTGGTTTTTTTGTTTTTAATTTGTATTTCATGACCTAATAAATTTTACATATGTTTAAAAGATTTTTGGGGTGTGTGCTTTGTTCAGGTATGTTCACACGGCGTATTGCAGTGTGTACTGTGCACGACGCAATACGCCGACTGTTTTAGAAGTATGCGCTTTCAGTATCACTTCTCTCTCCTGGGATACAATACGAGCGTATTGTACGCCGGGGAAGACGGACATAATTCACAGCTCTCTATGAGAGCAGCGAATTACCGTCATTGCGGGGCACATTTTGGGCGTACTGTGTAAATACGCGGCAAAATGCAGCCCGCCATGTGAACATACCCTCTTGTCTCTTTTCTCCTGTTTAGAAATCCACAACAGGGGCTCCTAACTGAACCTCTGACACAGATGTAAATCAGGCCTTACACATTCTTCATTTTACTGTGACATGTACTATACTAGGCTGTTATTTGGCTAATGTTGAAAAGTAAAGGATATATCTTAAAATTAGAATGATCTAGTTTGCCATTTCATTTTTATTATGGCTAATTAGGCTCTGTTTACTTTGGTATAATTTATAACAGAGTCATAATTTTATATCAGCTCTGTCGTACGACACATTTAAGTGTTACCCGATGGACTCCAATCACTTATAACTTTGACAGTAATTATAGCTCTGTATGCTGTAGTATTCTTGCAGTCAAAAAACCTTGACAAAACCCCAATGGAATTACATAATGGCAGTGTCTACTAATTGTTCAGCTATCAATTAATAAAAATGAATAAATGAATCATGTCCAATAGAGGGAAAAAAATAAACAAAATAACATAGAAAAGAAGTAGAGTAAACAGCAAGTGGATGTCCATAAAAAGTAACATTCAAATACAACACATTACAGAACCATAACAATCCAGATACTGTATAGTATAAACTTAAAGGGGTTGTATCGTTTGAACTGTTCGGGCTGTTCAGCTAATTCTCTGAGATTGAATTTGAAATCTAGGGGCGAGTCTCTCCTCTCAGCAGGTGTGTCTCTACTCCCAGGAGGCGTGTCTCCCCTCCCAGGAGGCATGTCCCCCTCCCAGGAGGCCTGTCTCTCCTCAATGGTGACTGTGACATCATCACTCTGACTGTGCAGTGGAAGCAGAAGGGTGTCTGCAGAGGACAGCTATACAGCCTCCTGCATGCTGCTCATGTGTCTGCAGAGCTTCAGGCTCAGCTTGGCTATAAGCAGTTATACAGTCAGCCTGAACATGAGACATGTGAGGAGTGTATACTGCCACCCCCCTTTCCCTGTGTTACCAGACAGGAGACTGTATTACTTTTGTATATGTAGTTATACACACAGCCTGAACTGATGAGACATGTGAGGAGTGTACACTGACCCCCCCCCCCCCCCTTTCCCCTCTGTTACCAGGCAGCAGACTGGGTTATATGGAGCAATGCACACTGCCCTCCACCCCTTCCTTTCCCCCTGTTAACTGGCAGGAGACTCTATAATACTGTGTTATATGAGGGGATCTGTGACATAAACAGGCAGTCATTGCCCAGATAATTCACCCTAGAGCTGGGAGATGTGTATAGAGCCAGCAGACCTTGGTTTCACTATCGATTTTAACAGCTCAGAGGGGAGAAAACACAGAGTGTGCAGGCAGCCAATCACAGCACAGGGGGCGTGGCCGGGGCTTTTCCTGTCTGGGGGCGTATCCCAACAGGCTGAATGAAATGTCAGCCAGCCAATAACAGTGCAGGGGTCGTGTCTAGGGGCGGGATCCGGCCAGGGGACATGTCCCGACCAGCAGCAGCAGAAACAGAATACAGATTTACAGAAAAGCTCATATCTGCTAAACCAAGTGACTGAGGTAATGCAAACCAATTACAAAAGTGCTTATTTTTACTGTCCCCATAATCTGAGACATGATCTTTGTAACGATACAACCCCTTTAAGAGAGAGTTAATGAATCCTCTACCCACCATCCCAGCTGGCCTACAAGGCTAGTTAGAGGATCATCATTCTACCCTCTTACTATACTGTGAAGCAGGGCCGGGACGACGGTAGGCAAAGGTAGGCGACTGCCTAGGGTGCCACTTCATCCCAGGCAGAAAAGGGCTAGCAGAAAAGCATTTGCCTCAGGTAGAAGAATACTTTGTCCCAGTCCCACAGTGATTATTCATGTTTTAAGCCAAACTTTTAAACTCCATGTTACTAGGATGATGTAGACAATGAAATTAGAATATGTAATTATCAAATAACTTTGAAAACTACAACCAAGAACATCAAAAACTTACAGCACTGGAAAGACCTTGAAACAGAGGACCGCTGTGGATTCCACCATATACATAGTCCCTGAAAGAAAATTATTAATTAATAAAATTACCACAACCTACACATAGGCTGCATATATAATACAATACATTAGATATCTAATAGTATTCAAAATATGTGTAACACTGGAAACTGAATAAGACTTAGTATTTCATAGATAAACTGGACATACACATACAGTAATTGAACAAAGATTTTTCACTGCCAAAGCAATTAATACTGCCAACATTCCCATTAACATTCATATTAATCCCAGTGGATGTGGGAGGTATAAGCACCTGCCACACAAATCTGACACTGCTTCTCTCTTGAGAAAATGATAGGAACAGACAGGAAAAATCATACCTGTCCAATTCATTTTCCTTCCAACAGCAGATGCTTAGTAATTATAGGGAGATCAGACAATAAAGTGTAGCTCTTACTTTGATCTACTTTGCATAAAATATTTGAAAATTGCTTAAATATCTGCTAACTTAACGTTATGACCAGAATTGCTCCTCTTAGCTGGGTGAGTAATCTGAATTTGCATTGGAAATCCAAATTCCCTGTGGTCAATCAAGAGATTATTGATTAATGACTTTCTGAAGACTAAATACCAACACAGGCTGTTATAAACTGTGGGAAATTTTAATTTAGTAATTTTTCCTAAACTTATTTATTTTGTTTTCTGTTATTCGTATACCACCAAGAGATTCAGAAGTGCTGTACATAGACTGTAGTCACATCAATAGAGTTGGGTTACTTGAAAAGTAGCAGTCCTTGTAATGGTTATGTGAGTGACATTTGTTTCTGTAAAATAGCCCAAAACTATTGTTCAATACTCAGGGCAACCATTTGTTATTGAGTTTATAATACAGTGACTCCAGTGGCGTAGCTACAGGGATCGCAGCGGTCGCACTCACTACTGGGCCCCTGAGCCAGGAGTGCACACAGGCCTCCATCGCCAAATAGCTGCATCGCTGGGTCACATAGACCCAGCAATCCACCGCTTGTCAGACACAACAGCTGGGATCCAGCATTCTTGGCCGTTGAACCCTCTACAAGACAAGGCGCAGGTGGCTCAATGCGATGAGGTCATCGTGCCACCTGCTCCACTGCCTATAATAGGCTGCAAGCTTATTGCTGGGCTTATGCACTAGTACACGTCATACTAGTAACTACTTTTCAGAAATGATTGCACTTTACTCTATTAAATGAGCTTTTGAGTTTTATAAAGAAAACTAAAATGAAATATGTTTGCAACATTTCTACAATAGCAGATTTTGGAGATGCGTCTTCCCATCTGACTTATCCATGCATATGACTCATGTGCATAATAAAACAGGATATCTTCTATGTCTAACCTTCCCTACTCTCTACTGCTCTAATGAAAGGGGTAGAACATCCTCTTGTCTTCTGGGTTCTAGCCCTGACAGGCTGGAGGGGCTTGCACTTTATTGTAACTGAATGCAGTGTGAACCTCTCCTTTGTGCTGGAACTAGAACACAGAAGTCAAGAGGGGTAAGTATTAGATTTTATTTTTTTTTGGACCAACATGACCCCAATGCAATATAATATTCTTTCTTACTGGACAACTTCTTTAAGAGAAGTGTTTGCAATGTTCATCTTTGAGTTGCAATATAGGCTGGTCACATGCTTCATAAGCAGGGGTGTAACTAGAATTCACAGGGCCCCATAGCAAAATGAGATGGGGCCCACCATCAAATGACAATAAACTAAAACAACAGCATAAGTAACAATATTTAAAGATATAAATAATACCTATTGTCACAGCGCACTTTTCTGCCGTAGAGGAGCCAAGCGCTGCAGGGGTTAACCCCTCTAGTCGGTCGACACACCCAGGGAGAAGCCTGACTGCTGAACATAAGATTTTTAGCTCAGATCCCAATCAGGTCAGAGGGTGTGTCGCACAGGCCAATAGAGGAGCCCAGGGTCTGCACCAATCAGCTGCGGGGGCGGTGTCCGGGCGCCTCACTTAAACTGGCTCAGTGTAATCTGCCTTTGCCTGTGAAAGGTTATCCCCTAGCGTTTCCCCAGTTTCCTTGTTGCTTGTTTACCCCTGTTCTCTTGACCTCGGCTTGCTCCTCGAAGTCGTTTCTGGCTTCTGATTTTGTACCACGTTACCTCCTGTGTTTGACCCTCGGCTTGCTTCCTGTTAATCTTCTGGTTCTCGATTTATGGCTTTGGCGTACCCGCACCGTTACCGACCCGGACTGTCTGACTCTGCATTCCCCTGACGGCCCTGCACATAGCAACGTAGGGACTGTCGTCCAGTTGGGGTCTGCCATCTAGGGCAGCACGCAGGGTAGGTAGGGACATTGGGCGGGGTGGCAGTCAGGGCCCACTGCACCTCCTCTGACGTGACGGCTATACAGTATATCAGAGAACCGAAATAGTAGTGTTGAAGAGCAGACAGCCTTTAACTACTTGTTCCACACAAAAAGGAACAAAGTTCTTGTATGTGAGTGGGCTCCCTTAACCTCTGGGGCTCATAGGTTGCTATGTCTGCTATGGCTATAGTTCCATCCATGTTCATATGTATCATGTGTCAGAGAAAACTATCCAATAGCAATAGTTAATAATATAGTATAGCTGAACTTGTGTTGCGTTGGTAACATTTAGGGTCTTGTGTATGAAAGCTATCTAGCAGTAAAACTGGCTTTGTTGCCCATAGCAACCAATCATAGCTTGGCTTTCATTTAATTTAGTGCTCTGGAAAAATAAAAGCTGAGCTCTGATTGATTACTGTGGACACTATCTGATCATGTGTGCACAATGTCCCACCACAGGCCTTTATGTGTGGGAAACAGGGCAGAGACTCAGCCAGCGCATGAATTCACACAGATTCACCATTAACAACAACAGAACAGATCTCCCAGTGGCCGCATATTTCTCCGGAGATGACCATTCTATTGAAGATTTGAAGATTATGGTTTTAATGGGACATTTTAAGACGCAGAAGGAGAGAAAGGAATGGGAATTTAAACTAATGCAAAAATTTCAAACTCTGCAAAAAGGGCTAAATATTCATGCCAGCTTTATGTCAAACTATGTGTGAACTGTGAGGACCACAAATTACACCTGATGGCTACGAGATAAGACGAAGAATTACTGACCCCTCGGTCATGCCTCACAAGTTTCCAGATAATTGATTTTTTGACCTGTTGTAAATGACTTGTCTGCTTATATTGCATTTTGTTATTTTTAAGAATTCTAAGATCCTTTGAAGGTCCAGGTCTTTTGTGTATAAAAAGTCTGTAGATTTTCAGTTCTTGTTTAACACCATGTCTGAAGAAAGGAGCTAGTGCTCTTGAAAGCTCACCATCAAATATACTCAGTTAGCCTGAAAAAGGTATCGCCTGATTTCTTTACTCTTCTATGGACACAAAGACAGTCTTACTGCTAGACAGTTTTCATACATAAGGCCCTTAGATTTTTTATGTAAGGCTCATAACATATTAGATTATTAGTTAAAGGGAAATAAAGCTGTTTTAGAGGTCAAGATCTGTATAATCACGCACCACAATTTATAATGTTGTGAACTGCAATATCCTCTCTTATTGCCTTCAAAAAATATTGTATACCTCAGTGCACAGACTAATGTTTTCTCCATTGTCCCAATGTGACCTGCCAGACGTGGGAAATTGAGAATACAATGCTCTCAAGTGCACGAAAAGACCAGATAATTCCCAGCATGACCCTTTATGCTATTACTACCTTTTACCTTCCCCCATCACTATGCTGATTTTGTTTCAACAGTGAAAGGATGGATTCTACAAGTGTTCTTTGCAGCCTATCATTCATTCCTAGAAGATGTCTGCTAAATCTAATCCTACTTTTTATATTTTATAATCTAGTCTAGTTATCTTTACCGTTCCCTTTTGATAGTTTGGCAAGATTGTAAACTCTACACACAAAGACTGAAGAATTTATGATTTGCAATTTTTTTTGTGTGTGTTTTTTTGTTTAACTGTATTTTTATCACAATTTTATAAATCAGTCATACAAATAAAGGATCAATATAAACTGGCAACAAATTTGTTTTTGACATTTTAAAAGTTGGTAAAGTATAAATTAGAAGCTGACACCAGCCTTTGGG
The DNA here is from genome assembly GCA_025379985.1 of Phyllomedusa bahiana. Lineage (NCBI taxonomy): Eukaryota > Metazoa > Chordata > Amphibia > Anura > Hylidae > Phyllomedusa > Phyllomedusa bahiana. Next base: position 121,793 of record JAODAL010003849.1, on the reverse strand, counting down.
TTGCAATGTATTCTGACAACAGCCTCCTATGTAGTGGACTTACTGAGTAAGCCTGCTACATAGGAACTTACCGACACTATGACGTACCATTACTTCATTAGTCGGCATGGGGTTAATTATATAAAACAATTTCCCATGAGTCTTTCTGAATATATTTGAATTTCAGTGGAACTACTAATGGTGTATAATTCTCTGCACAGCCTCACACTAATGAGGAACGTTACCTCAGACTGATTAATATCATAAAAATAAGTATTAATTCTGTTAATTTATACTATTGTAAGCAGAAGAATAGCATAATACCTAATTAAATAGTTCTTTCACTAGTTCTAAATCTAAGCAAGACAATATTTTCACTTAATAGACAGTATATGTTATTTTGAGCAATATACTATCCAGATATCTTCACTTTCTTTTTTTATCTTATGACAGACAGGCATTAAAAGAATAAAATACAGAATGACAAATGGATCTGTCATAAATCATAGGGTGTTTTAAGGTCTTATTCTTCTGTGTCAATTTAAAAACAATTTTTGTCTATGAATATTTACTAGCTGAGCTGATGTACTGCTTGTATTTTAACAGCTTCTGAGAAATAACTACAGTCTGCATTAGGAAAATTGTTTAAAATCAGTAGAGAGGAATGTGGAATATGTCAAGGAAAGCGTGAAAATGTAACTGTAATCTATGCAAACTCCTGCAAAACTAATTTAGAACACATTTAGTATCACAACATTGTTTTTCTGCAAATTGTTCTCCATTATTGAAATAATATATTTTAAGGTGCAAGAAAAATGTATTTTAGAATAAATGTATTATTCAGTAATCACAAGCAGAGCTGGAGCTTTCAAATGGACTATTAACCTTCAATGACCCAGGCTCATGCTAGGTTCTCAAGTCTGCCTTGTGAGCAAGGTACATCACTTTTGACAAAGTACATTTTATAGTTTTATATTATTTCTTGGTCATTTGGAAATCTTTAGAGGATATTAAACAGTTATATAAAACAATAATTAAACACAAATTATACAACATAGAGAGTTAAATATAATTTATCTTTAAAAATTAGGCAATTTTGACAAAGCATTTTTTTTGATCATTGTGTTAAAAAAAATTGGCACTTTTAAAAAAAAAAATTGTATGACCTGGCTGACTGAGGGCTTGTTTTTTTCTGTAGGAAATGTTGTATTTTTAATGGGGTACATTTTTCTGGGGTAAGTATATTGTATTAAAAAACTTTTATTATTTTTTTGAAGGATGGGAATGGAAAAAAGCCTTACGACTCACCTGGAACTACACAGGCGGCGTGATGACATCAACACCGCATGTGCAAGGACCCAGAGAGGAGCTGAATCTTCGTCAGCGGGATGAGGAGGGGTAGGTATTCTTTCTTTTCATTGGGGGACATATATAATTTCCAACCAAAGTGAACTATGTAACAACCTACTGGGGGGACCTATATAGCAACCAAACAAGGGAACCTATATACAAAACAAATGCAGAAATCTGTAAAACAAACTAATAGGTGGTCCTATATAACAACCTACTGGGGGGGCGGTATATACCAACCTACCAGGGGAACCTATATACCAATCTACCAGGGGGCCTATAAACCAACCTACTGGGGGACCTATAGGCCTACCAACTTACTGGGGGACGTATATACCTATCAATCTAATAGAGGGAACCATATACTGTATCAACCAACGAGGGGGACCTATGTACTTATCAACCTACTGGGTGACCTTATGTATCTTTTTGCTAGGGGATCTATATACCTACCAATCTATGAGGGGGACGTTTATACCTACCTACATACTGGGGGACCAATAGACTAATCAACATACTAGTGAGACCTTTATACCTACCAACCTATTGAGGGGACCTATATATCTACCTAGATACTGTGGGACCTATATAGTTACCAGCCTACTGGGGGAACCTATATACCTCCCAAAAAAACTGGAGGGACCTATACACCTACCTACATACTAGGGTATCTATATACCTACCTACCTACTGGCGGACCCTATACACCTACCAACCTACTAAGGACCCCATACATCTACTAACCTAATGGGGGACCTTATTCACTTACCAACCTACTGGGGGTCCTATACACCTTATAATCTACTTTGGGACCTATATATGTACTTACCAGAGCGACCCATATAACTTCCTACTTACTGTCTAGACATCAGCACCCCACCATGGGATAGTGGGATCACGGCTCCACCTCCTCTGGCCAGACAAACAAAACAGACACTACTGTATATCTGACAAACTGACTCCTATTAAAAGAGTAAACCGCGTTATTTTGATGACTTTTTTCTTAAAATAAAAATTTAAGTTAAGAAGCGTTTTTCTTCTTTATTGTATCCAATTAAAATCTAATGCAGAACATAACAAGCATAATGTAACTTCACTTTTGGGGTTTGTGAAGGCTGACGCATTTCGGACAATGGGCCCTTAGTTGTAGCCAACTGACACTGTGTATACAAGAATTTAATAAAACAACTTCCTCCCGAGACCTCACTCCTGCCCTGCTACAAAACACCAGTGACTGCCTGTCCGCTATCTCTGACATCATGTCCTCTCTCTATCTTAAAATTAAATCTCACTAAAACGGAACTTCTAGTCATCCCACCATCTACTAACCGACCTCACCCTGCTATTTCCCTCTCTGTGTGTGGCACCACCATAACTGCTAGGCAGCAGGTTCGCTGTCTTGGGATTATACTAGATTCTGATCTGTCCTTCAACCCCTATATCCAGTCCCTGGCCCGATCCTGTCACCTGCACCTCAAGAACATCTCCAGAATCCATCCGTTTCTCACTGTGGAAACAACTCAAACTCTCATTGTTGCTCTTATTCTTTCTCGTCTTGACTACTGTAACTCCCTACTTGTTGGTCTTCCTCTCTGTAAACTCTCCCCTCTCCAATCTGTCCTGAATGCAGCAGCCAGGCTTGTCTTTATTTCCAGCCACTATACTGATGCCTCTACCCTGTGTCAGTCTCTGCACTGGTTGCCTATTCAGTACAGAATACAACATAAACTCATCACTCTCAACCATAAGGCTCTCCACAGCGCTGCACCCCCCTACATCTCCTCCCTTATCTCTGTCTACCACCTACCCGCTCTCTCCGCTCTGCTACTGATCTAAGGTTATACACCTCACTCATCCGAACCTCCCATTCCCGTCTCCAAGATTTTGCACGTATTGCACCAGTTCTCTGGAACATGTTACCCCATGTGATCAGGTACACTCACAACCCTCACAGTTTTAAGTGCGCTCTGAAAACTCATCTTCTTAGACAAGCCTATCAAGATCCCTAATTGTCAACCCCCTAAATTCTGTCACACATTCGTCACTTCTTGCACTTTGGCACCCACAGGCACTTATCTATATATAGATGGATGGTTGGGATGGCAGGTTCATCCACTTTTTATGTGTACTACCCTATATTTATGTAACATGGCTGGTCCATTGTAAACCAAGCACTTGTCACTCTTTGTTTCACCCATACACCCTAATAGATTGTAAGCTCTTGGGAGCAGGGCCCTCACACCGCGTGTCTCATTTGTCAGTAGCTTTTTTTTTATAATGTAATGTCTGGTTTGTCTGTGCCTATACCCTCTAAAGTGCTGCGGAATATGTTGGCGCTATATAAATAAAGATTATTATTATTATTATTATTAATAAAACACCTGAGGAGATCACTGTGAGAAACCGGTCAGGGGCGCACGAATAGATACAGACAGAGTGAAGCCCTGACGCTGTTCCTAACCACTGTCCCTGCCTTTTGGGGGTGCCCAACTCCTTAACAGGTAAGCCCCAACTGAAGACTGTGGGATACACTGGATAAGTGGAAACACAGGATGCAGACGAAACAAACATGGAGGGTCAGACAAGCCAGGTCAGTACCTGTTGGGAGAAGCAGTACAAAATCAGGAGGAAGAATAATAGTCAGAAACAAAGCAAAGTCAGGTAACAACCCAATATAGCAGGCAAGGGGGAAGTGACACAATAGCCTTTTTATACCTGACGAGAAAACAAAAGACAAAGGTGATAGGTGGAACAAACAGGACACCGGGTTGGATACAAGGCTGTTAATCGAAAGGACTTGCAAGAAAACAGTTTAACTAGAAGAGTGCTGGAGGATTCTTGACCACAGGAATCAATTAAGAATACAGAGCAGAAAAGACCGAGTTCACACTAGAGAACACAAATAACAGCACAACAGCCAAAACCATCGTTTGCGACCAGAGTTCAAAGCTGGGGGCCTGACAGGCGGAATCCTAACAATTACATAATCTCTTCCACCCCAGCAGCAAGGGCAAAATGTAAATTCACGCTAAAATATCTTATAATGCCCTAAAAAAGACACATTGCAATACTATCTGTATTAATACTGATAGTTGATGTCTTGCTTAATATTGCCTCTAATTTCATGGCAAAACATCTACCTAGATTAATTTTTTGTGAAGGTCTCCTCTCCTTTGTGATTTCGTTATTCTCAATTCCATTGAACAAGAAGCCACTCGTATCTTCAGCAGGGGTCTCCAGAAAGTGTCGTGAAACCAGAGGTGACTTAACCACATTATACCAAGCAGCATCTCACAAATGTCTTCTTATTCTAATTTTGAGTGGGCCCCTATTGCAGCCCACATATTGAATTCTACAGATGTTGCAATTCATTTAATAAACTACATATTTTATATTTCAATTAATACATGATTTGATGAAGAATGATTTGTTGTTCACAAATTATTCAAATTTGTCAGATCTACTGGTATAACGACATGCGGTACATCATGTGTGTGCACACTTGTTTGATCCTCTCACATTTAACCATATGTTGTCTTTTGGTACACAAAATAAACTGGGGGAAAGAAAAGATTCAAGTGTAGGAGCTTTTCGGGAAACAAAACGCAATTCAGATTTTAATGTGTGCTGTAATTCCTCAGACACATACAATAATGGTAGATGCTTTTTAACTATTGCTACAATAGTTTGGAGCAGTAAGTCACTTTCCCATCCTCTGTGGCTGGATCATTCTTATCTCATAAACTAAATGTTAGGAACAGCTTTTAGTATGAAGTTTCTTGCACCTCAGCTGCATGGCCAAACACTGTATTAAAGGGAATATTCTATATATGAAAAAAATAAAATAATTTTCTGCTTTTAAAAGAATTTTATTGTTTAAATCTACATAAAAATAACATCAAAATAAATTGCATGTTTATAATTAATTTTTGACTGACTGCTATATTGGACAGTTTATCTGTACTCCACTGTCAGACATATGACCTAAAAGCTTTGCTTTAGCTGAGTAATTGATATCGCAGCTCATAGGAGGCACTAGGAAAACTTAATGTGTGTTGTAATTCCTCAGTCACATATAATATTGGTAGATGTTTTTTAACTATCGCTACAATTTGAGGAAACTGCAGCCTATATATCATACAGAAAGTAATCCCATTGTTGAATCCATTTCTGCTGGGCTTTTTTTGTCAAAAGAAGATAATTTCTATTGAGTTTGCTAATTATATTGTGTGCCAATTGTAAGTAATTAATACAGTATCCTCGTGATCTTAGTCTATCGCACACATCCTGTTCACAATGTGCCTACCGTACATCATCTGTACAATTTCCCCTGGTACAGACAAGTTCACAAAAAGGAATATTTTCTACCACATGCCTGAGATGACAAAAGGTTGCCAAGAGTGTGGTGTTCCTGACTTTCTATAAGGCCTGTCTGGAATGTTAACTCCTTCTTTCCCGAACAATGTTACATCAAGATTATTGATACTTTCTATCTGGTGTTCAAATGTAAACCTCAAATTCATTGGGTTATCATTGACATATTTGACAAAGTCAGAGATACCTGACTCATTCCTCCCCCATCACACCGGGAGGAGGTTTTCAATATAACTTCTATACCACCTGATATGGGGGGGGGGGGGGGAGAGCAAAGGATTATGTTCACAAAAAAGGAGTTTCTCCTCCAACACAGCCATGTATACATTAGCAAGTGAAGAGGAAAAGCATGCCCCCATCGATGCACCCCTCTTTTGAAGAAAGAAGTTGCCATTGAACTTAAGTTATGGAGAACATATTCTACAGCTGTGATCAAAAAAAGGGTTTTGTCCTCGCTAAACTTGCTATATCTTGCTATTCAAGAAGTAATTCAACTATTAAATAAACCACCTGACCACACCACTAGATACACGCATCGTTTTGCATGGGCCAGGGAGCATCTACGCTGGACGAGGAACCAGTGGTCCTTAGTGCTGTTTAGTGTTGAAAGTCGATTCACTCTGAGCAGAAATGATGGCTGTCAACAATGCTGGAGATGTCAGGAGAGCGCTATGCATCAGCCACTGTTGTCAGTAGATGAGCCTTTGGTGGTGATGTTACAGTGAGGGCCGGTTTATCTAGTCAATACAGAACTGCCCTACACTTTCTGAGTGGTAGAGTGACAAGACTTTACTACTTGAATAACATCATTAATCCAGTCATTGTGCCTTTACCTGAACAAGACAGAGTTAATTACATCGTCATGGATGACAATGCTCCAGCTCATCGAGGTTGCATCATTAGGGAGTGGCTGTTGGAGACTGGGTTGCCTCAAATGGAGTGGCCTGCACTTTCTCCAGACAGGAACCTCCTAGAAAACCTATGATATCTGCTGAATCGTCGTGTAGAAGCTTGTAACTCTGTACCCCTGAACCCCAATGATCTGAGGGGCGCCCTTTAAGAAGAGTGAGATGCCATGCCTCAGCAAACTTGTGAACAGCATGAGACATCCTTATCAAGCTGTTATTGATGCTCAAGGCCACATGACATATTATTGAGACATTGACATTTTTTGATGGTGTATACCTTCCACTGTTGTTAGCTTTTGTGTCATTGAATTGTTTGAAATAAGAAAACCAACATTGCATGCTACGACTTAAATGGCCTACCTTCAGGATAAAACATCACTGTAGAGTGAAATTTGTACGTTTTTCACTACACCCAAAAGCCAAATATCCCTAACTTTTTGTGACTAGTGTATATCTGATAAAATATTTGCATAGAATGTGACATATTGCATCTGAAAATGTTTTAAAAAACATAATTAAAAAAAATTAATTACATTTTTTGGTTTTTATGAAAATTGTTTCAACTATCTTGATAACCTAACTAGTACAATATAGATCGGACAGAAAAACAATATCAAAACTACTTGAATGCACAAAACACTCACAATCATTCTCTGATAAAGAATAAAATACCAGATTTTCATGCTTGGTCATCAAGGCTAGGTATACACAGCACAGGTTTTTCGTCGGATTTTTAGTGGATTCAGTATTTTGAATCCGTCGTAAATCTAACTGCAATCTGTAACCTCTCTCTCTCCACTGGGATACTTCCATCATCATTTAAACACGCTGTTATAACCCCTTTACTAAAAAAAGCCCACTCTGGACCCATGCTGTGCCACTAATTACTGACTTTTCCCTAATCTATGCTTCATTTCTAAACTCCTTGGTCTACTCTGGCCTAATGCACTATCTCTCTACTAACTCTCTTCTTGATCCTCTACAATTGGGTTTCTACACCCTGCACTCCACAGAAACTCCTCACAGCTAAATCTCAGGGCAACTACTCGTTACTGCTTCTTCTGGATCTCTCTGCACCGCTTGAAACTGTACATCACCATCTTCTTCTCAGCATGCTCAGTGCCATTGGCCTCAAGGACACTGCTCTCTCATGGTTCTCATCCTACCTCTCTGACTGCTCCTTCAGTGTCTCATTTGCAGGTTCAACTTCCTCTCCTCTTCCTCTTGCTGTTGGCGTTCCTCAGGTATCAGTTCTTGGTCCTCTTCTTTTCAATCCACACAGCCCTCATTGGACAGACCATCAGCAGATTTGGCTTTCAGTACCATCTATATGCTAATGACACTTAATTATACACCTCTTCCCGTGACATCACTCCTACTCTCCTACACATCTCCGCTCTGCTGCTGATATCAGATTACATTCCTCAATCAAACAAGCCTACCATGGGCGATCAGGCACACTCACAACCCTCATAGTTTTAAGAGTGCCCTGAGAATACATCTTCTCAGTCTGGCCTACTAAGATTCCTAATTGCTAAACCCCCACTTTCTATCACACCCATTTCTGTCACTCCCTACACTTTGGCACTTATCTAGATGTACTGTCTGGGTGACAGGTTCATCCGATTTTGTAAACCAAACTATATTTATGAAACTTGGCTGGACCACTGTAAACCTAGCACTTCTCACCCTTTGTTTCGCTCATACATCCTAATAGATTGTAAGCTCTTGCGAGCAGGGCCCTCACACCTAGTTTCTCATCTGTAAGTAGCTTTTTACTATATAATGTCTGTTTTTTTGTCTGTAAAACTGTAATGTGTTTCAGAATATGTTGGTGCTGTATAAAGATTATTATTGAATCCGATGGTATCCTGTGCGGCATGGACAGCAATAAAAAATATGTGCTGTGGTCTACACAGCACAGATTTTACAGTCGATATTCCGATGGAATATGCAACATGTTGTATATTATACAGGATTCCGCCGAATTGCCGCTGGATTGCCGCTGGATTCCCGTACATTCAATGTACAGGGCCGATAACAAATCCAAAAACTGACCAGGGCTTTTACGCAAAGCTGCACCAAAAACCCCGGTCTTGCCACATGGTCCAGCAAATGGATTGTCTGAGGTTGTCCCCCTTAGGGCTTGTTCACACGGAGTTTACACTCCGTGTTACAAGCGCTTTTAGGATCCGTCTTGGGGTTGCTCTGTCGGTCCCCAAGAGGGATCTAAACAATTAGCAGTAAGATTATCACTGCTTGCTATGACGAACACGCAGCGGCATTCACATGAGAGATCGCCGGTGTGTGTTTCAAAAGCGCAGCTCGGCGCCGTTTTGAAATGAATCGCGTATCAATATTTTTCAAGACGGAGCCGAGCTGCGCTTTTGAAACACGCAGTGGCGATCCCCCATGTGAACGCCGCTCCGTGTTCGTCATAGACAGCAGTGATAATCTCACTGCTAATTGTTTAGATCCGTCTTGGGGACCGACAGAGCGGACCCCAAGACGGATCCTAAAAGCACTTGTAACACAGAGTTTACACTCTGTGTGAACAAGCCCTAAGAAAGCAACTGTTAGTTTGTTCTGTTGGAGCATACAGATATCAAAGTGGTGTCATACTGCTTGAGACCTACCACTGCTCCCACCTCTATTAGCCACAGTGGAGGGCAAAAAGCATTTCGTATCCGGACATCATTTGAACGGATGTCATGGATCAACACAGTTCTTGACCTACTTACAACTTCCCTCAGTAATAGTAGTTGATTTCTGAGAGTTTTGGTTTGATTTAGGTGGTCATAGGTGAAGTGACAATTAAACTCTTATTTTAATGTTACACTGCATTACATTCTTAAAAGTAATTATGGTTATTTCACCTTCCACATTTGTCAATATTTTAAATTACAACTATTTAAAATACAAAACAAAAATTAAATTCAGCATCACATGCTGGTGAATATAGGGTCATATACCATATTTTTAGATTGAAACACATCAAAAGTTAGATGTAAGGAAAGAAGAAAAATATCCTATACCCGGGTCTTGTTTTCATACACATGTAGTGCTCTGTTTGATGCTATGCATATAATAAAATAAAAAACAGAGCATGTTTAGAACTGTTAAAGTATCTACACTAAAATATTGCTTAAATTTGCCAATATAGCGCTCTCTAAAGGGAAATTCTCTTCAGTCTTCTTTAGTCAGTTGAGGGTTGTCTACTGCACAGCAATGTCAGGAAACCATGCTGCTCTCCAGACTGAAAGATCACATTTCATACGCAGGGGCTGCCAGCAAGACGACCATCTGTATATGTGAAATGTGATTCTTCACTGTCTTATGTTGTAATGACAGGAGACTGGTTTGCTAATATTAACAGCTTCCACTTATCCTCTGGCTACAAAGGCCTAACAATTGACAAAGCTTCCAGAGGGTCACTAGTAACTACAACCTCAGATCACTTCTCGTCAGAGCAGTGCAGTGTTTGACTGTGTGGATGCTACCGTAGCCTATTGGCCATATTAAATATGTGTTGAAAACTGAAGTAAATGCAGACATACCTTGTTCAAACTTATAAAACATAGAATTAGCCTTACATTTATGTTTCCAAACAAAAACTGAGACATACCCATAGGTTTCATAGTATATCCTTCTGGATATTTATTTACTGCTGTCCTTTTGGACCCACTCCTTAAGACGTAGTCTCTAAACTACTCTGTTCAGAACAGAGAGGTGGCTGTGAGTGTGTGGCGCTCTCCATACATATCAATGTGAATACACTTATTCAGCTGTACTCAGAACTCCCATACAACAAAATATAGAGTTCTTCACATGTGCAAACCCTTTCCTGTCCTCTGTGGCTGGATCATTCTCATCTCATAAACTAAGGGGCACATGTATGAAACTGTTTAGGTCTAAAACGCACTCTTTTGCCCATAGTAACCTAGTGGCTCTAATGTTAGGAACAATTTTTTAGTATGAGTTTTCTTACACCTCAAATATGTGGCCAAACAACGTATTAAAAAATATATATGAAATATATATGAAAAAAGATAAAATAATTTTGTTTTTAAAAGAATTTTATAGTTTAAATCTACATAAAAAACTAAATAAGGGGCGTGGCTTGCCATGTGAAGCAGCAGGACGCAGATTTACTGGGCTCCCGGCAGGAAGGCAAATTCAGCCAAGAAAACTATTTAAATATGGGCCAAAAGCGGCAGAAAAAGGCAACCCTGGTGCCTAGAACTCCTGTGCCAGGAGAGATTCCGATTTCAAACTTCTTTACGCCGCTACAGAGTCTGGACGAGTCCGGGGACCCCCCCGGGCCTTCCCGCGCGACGGCGCCATCTTCCCTTACCTCTGTTCAGCGTCAGAATGAAGCCGGCAGCATACACACTCAGACAGACACTGAGCGAACGACAGAACAGCCGACTCCTGCGGGCCGGTCCGCAACACGGAGCGAGATCACCGCTCTGGAGACGGCGAGACAAGCTGATCGTACCGGGGGAAACTCCAGGAGGACGTGCCCCGAACCCGTGGAGCATCCAACAGGTACTGAGATGGACCTGATAGCCCCAGCAACAGGCCGAAACGGCCAGCACTGCCAATCCCTACCCCCGACAACTAAGTCCCAGATGCGCGAGAGCCTTGAACGGCGACAGAGACTTACCAGCACACCGGCCGCTGCATCACACGCGCCAGACGCCATTTTGAGAGATCGCGCGGCAGAGCGCCCGCCATTACAGGCGCATAAGGCACCTCAGGACCTGCCATCACTGGGGTTGCAGGGGAGTCCCGTGCATTCTCAACACCCGGCTGCTACGGCCCCTGACTGCCCCCAGAACGCACCTCCGACACCCAACATTGCGTGCGGGGGAGAAGGGTTGAACATGTGGGATGAAGGAGCTGAACCGACTACCGGCCCTGACTGCTCCACTAACTGGGCAGCGGAGTGCTTCCCGCCGAATCCTCAATCTGATGAAGGGTCTGTGCTATCGGTACCCGCATATACGGGAGAAGTACAGTGGGCTCAGACTCCTATGGGCCCCTCCTTGGACGCTATGCAGCAGGCTCCATCCACATCTGTGATTGGGGGAGAAGGGAAGGGTGACTCTGAGGCCCATCAAGTTCCACAGTGCAGGGTGACAGGGTCGTCTTTTGCACACTCGACACCATATTCAACTCGCTCCCTCTCGACCATGGACCCGCAGCTGATCACCGCCACTGGAGGCTCCACACGGCGGGCACCCACCCATACAACGGGAGGTCATGAGGCCCTGACTGAACTTTTGGGACACTCTAACCATTCCGCTCCCTATATGAAACTGGGGGTACCCGCGGAGCATGAAAGTTCCCATAAGGAGACCACCCCACAGGGGGCCAGGGCAGGCCCCAGCCTTGAAATGGCGAACGGCCGACATATCCCTCCCCAGGATGCCGCCTGGATCTCGCACCCTGGGACCCCCACCTGGGGAGACAACCCCTCCCCTTCATCATTTTGCTATGAGGCACAAATGCAAGTACCAGGACTGCTGACACAGAACATAACTGTCCAGACCATAGCCTTACCGCCGCCAGATGATGCCCTAACCACCATGGCCGCACATCCGGAGCTCCGAGCTCTTCTCTCACTCCTGCCCTCCAAAGATGATCTTAGGCAGCTGGGCCAGGACCTTCGGCAGGCATGGAAGCAGGACCTTCAGCCAGTGCAAACTGCAGTAGCGGATCTTCAAGACAAGTACCAGTCCTTAGAGAAATCACAGGACACTACTAGTCGTGCTGTTGCTGCTCTTCAAACTTCACTTGCTGTCCAAGAGCAGCGCCACAACCAGCTTGTAACCCTATTTGACGACCTAGAAAACCGTAATAGGCGCAACAATGTCAGGGTGAAGGGACTCCCGGAGCCAGTACGCACGGGAGAGCTGATAACCATGCTGACCAAAATCTTCAATCGCATTTTGGGTAGACCCGAAGGTACTTTCATAGAATTTGTTCAGGCCCACAGGGCCTTGCGGCCACAGAGTCTGGATCCTACTAGAGCAAGGGATGTAATATGCCGAATCCATCACTACTCCCTCAAGGAGGAAATCCTCCGGAAGGCACGACTTATGCAGGCTGTCATGTTGGAGAACACTCGCCTTGGTCTATATCCTGACCTCTCCAGAAGAACCCTGCGTATGCGAGCCACGCTCAAACCCCTTCTTGCACTTCTCCAGGAACGCAGGATTCAATATCGATGGGGCTTCCCCTTTGCCCTTCAAGTTAAACATGGGGACGCTCTAGTGACCCTGCGATCCCCAGCGGACTTACCCTCCTTCACCTCAGCCCTTGACCTACCCATGGTTGACCTCCCGGACTGGTCATCAGCGATAGACCCATTTGCAACACCAACCGCTCCCCTTAGACAACGAGCAGACCGCCGGCCTTCAGCTACCACCTCCCCCAAATCGCAGCGCCCAAGTCACCGGCGACATTTGCTTGAGGGCTCTGATCAACAACTAGGCCCTCCACGCTGAGCATTTTCGAGATTACTAATAGTTCTCTCCTCAGGTTTAGGCGAATTGGTGCTCTGTATATCTTACAGATGGTTTATGTTGGTATAATGCATTAACCTGCCTATTACTGTGTTTGCCTTATCTGCCTTCCTGCCGGTAGAAGTTCATTACTGCAGAAATAGATAGTCATGATTGCATTGCTTTTCCGCAGTGGATGCATCTTTCCCCCATGGATGTATTCCCTGGCCATGACTATTGTTTGGCTACTTGCAGCTATTAGTCTGCACTGTTTATTTGTATTAGTTAGGATATTTTTTGCCTTTCTGTTTTGTCCTTCTTGTCCTCCCTTCCCTGTAAGCCGGCCGGTGTCGGGGTGTCTGTCGCGGATCGCACTGAAATCTGAAGATCGTGGGGAGTCTCATTATAACTATTTCAATGCATAACCTTAAGATCACATCCCTTAACGTTAAGGGATTCAACATTCCTGAAAAACGGTCACAGATCCTATACAGCCTACACAAAGCCAAATCCCATATAGTTTGTCTACAGGAGACTCACCTGTTATAGGAGCATGCCCAGGTTCTTAGAAACAAATATTACCCTGCCTGGTACCATAGCAGCAACCCCCTGAATAAGACAAAAGGAGTAGCCATCTTGATACATAAATCCCTGCCTCTTACGGTATTGGACTCCCAAGCGGATAGCGAGGGTAGAGCCACCTTTATAAAATGTAGCCTTCAGGGACACACCTATACAGTGGCCAACATTTATGTCCCAAATCATAGCCAGATTCCTTTCCTGTCTAAGACCCTAGATGATCTCACGTGCTTCGCCCAAGGACAAATAATCTTATGTGGGGACTTCAACTTAGTTCTCCAGCCCTCCCTGGACACTTCCCTGGGAAGATCGTCTGTCCCTATGCGAACTACTGATAAACTTAGACGCCTACTGCATGATATGCAACTCTCAGACGTATGGCGGCTCATGCACCCTAAGGAGAGAGACTATTCCTTCTTTTCCAACCCGCATCAGTCCTACAGCCGTATAGATTTTGTATTTCTTCAACACTCCCTCTTCTCATATGCAGTGGACGCCGAGATAGGGGTTATGACCCATTCTGACCACGCCCCTGTACACTGCGAACTGGCCCCCTCACTTTTTGGCACCCCCCTTTGCCCGGAAATTAAAAAGAATCCTGCTGCAAGTACCTGTGTCTGCAGTAAATCCAGTTAGCTATAAGGGACTTTTGTACCATCCACCAGGGTGACAGTACAACACCACAGATGCAGTGGGGGGCACTGAAATATGTCCTGAGAGGCATATTAATAAAACATGGGGCTCGCCTGAAGCGAGAGGCTGCCGCTAAACTTCAATCCCTACTGGAAGATCTACGTGCAGCGGAACTCTCACATAAGTCCACTGGCTCTGAGGCAGATCTCAGGCTGACGATCAAGCTGCGACATGACGTTCTTTCACTAATGGAAAGGAAACATAGACGATATCGGCAGGTTAGGGAAGCAGGGTACTACGAGTGGAGTAACAAGCCTGGCAGATATCTCGCCCGTGCCCTGCGAGACAAGAGGGCATCCTTGTTTATTCCCCAGATTAAAACCTCAAGTGGTGATGTAAAACATTTGACAGAGGACATACTAGAGGTTTTTCATAAATATTACTCTAAGCTCTATCAACTGCCAAAACCGACCTCTGGTATGAGTACTGGGGACTGACGTGAAGAATTGCAACAGTACTTGGAAAAAACTGCCCTCCCCTCTCTCTCACCAGATTTGTTAAACTCCTTGGAATCCCCATTCTCACAGGTGGAACTCCAGTCAGCCATTTCCTCCCTACCGGCAGGGAAAAGCCCGGGGCCAGATGGCTACACCGCAAAATTTTACAAAGTCTTAAAAGAGGAACTTTCTCCTCCACTTCTGGCCTCCTTCAACACGGTCTCCAGTAACACGCCCTTTGATCCTGAATTCCTGAAGGCCCACATAACAGTTATCCCAAAAGAAGGGAAAGACCCGGCTCTGTGTCAGAGCTATAGGCCAATCTCACTAATCAACACCGACGCCAAGATATTTGCTAAACTGATCGCAATGCGCCTGAGCCCCCTGTTGACAGGTCTCATACACCTTGACCAGGTGGGCTTTATCCCTACGAGGGAGACGAGGGACAATGTCCTGAAGACCTTCTCCCTGATTGACCTGGTGAGCCGGACCAAGGTCCCTTGTATGCTTTTCTCTTTAGACGCCGAGAAGGCCTTTGACCGGGTAGACTGGTCATTCCTGTTCGGTTCACTGGCAAATCTTGGACTGGGCCCGATTGCCCTTGCAAGGATCTTGGCGTTGTATAATGATCCCCAGGCCCAAGTCCGGGTCAATGGCTCCCTGTCCCTTCCTCTCTCTATATGCAATGGTACCAGGCAGGGTTGTCCGCTTTTCCCCCTCTTGTACACTTTAGCAATGGAGCGGTTGCTCCAGGACATCCAAGCCAATGACTCTATCAGGGGAATTAAATGTGGTAAGCAATATGTGAAATGTTCAGCCTTTGCTGATGACCTCCTCCTGTATGTCACTGAGCCTCTCAGTTCTTTGCCCTCAATCTTGGCCACCCTTGACACCTATGGTCGCTTCAGTAACCACAGGGTGAACATGGCCAAGAATGAAGCACTAAATCTTACACTGCCCGCGGACGTGGTGTCTCGATTGAAGACAGGGTACTCCTTCTCTTAGGCCTCCTCCTCCATTAAGTATTTAGGTGTACGCATTCCATCGAACCTTAAAAACACATTTGACTTAAATTTCGCCCCCCTATTGAATTCGATCCAGCAAGATCTTACCAGGTGGGATAGAAAAGACTTCTCCTGGCTAGGTTAACATCCTAAAAATGAATACCTTACCACGTCTCCTCTATCTATTCCAAACGATTCCCATTGTGCTCCCAAAACCCTTTTTTAAATCAATTAATGGCCCAATCACGCATTTTATTTGGGCACAGAGGCACCCAAGGATCTCCAGGGCCACCTTAATAGCACCCCGGACGAAAGGGGGACTCTCGCTCCCTGACTTCCAGAAGTACTATCTGGCAGCGGTAGCAGTGCGGATACTAGATGGATTCCACGGTTTTGAGTCTAAGCTATGGGTCCAAATAGAAGCTGCACACTTTGGCTCCCCAATAGCGAAAATACCGTGGCTCCCCCCTAGTCTCTTGCCCAGGAGCTCCTCACTCGGACCCCATACATTCTACAAACCACCATACGCACTTGCAGATCCTTTCCCACGGCTATGCATATTTTCAGCCCTGGGGGCTCAATCACCCCGATTTCGGGTAACCAAGGAGTACCAGAATTACTAAGACAGGTGAAATTAGGACCGGGGGGGATGAGAGGATTCACACTAATGATGGATTTTTACGAGGGGGAGACGATCAGGCCCTACCAGAGCCTGGTTGACTCTCTGGCACAAGGGATATTCCCCAGATTGTGTTACTACCAGCTGTGCAGTTTCTGCTCGGCTTATGAAACCCCTCTTGCACTTCGACGAACACTTACAGTGTTCGAGAATTGGTGTCTTCAGACGCAACACTCCCCCCACGCACTTTAGAGAATTTATGGCTTGCTAATCCAGAAGGAGGACTCACCACGATTTGCTTACCAGATAGCATGGGAGAAGGACCTCATGAGACACATCTCAGATGATGAGTGGGGAGAGGTGTTTGTGCGCCTCAAGGGGACGTCAGTCGCGATTAAAACACAAGAACTCAATTTCAAGATTCTCTCTAGATGGTACAGAGTTCCGTCATTACTGCACGCTTTGTTCCCCGAAACGCCCAGTACTTGCTGGCGCTGCCAAACGGTCGAGGGAACGATGCTGCATATCTGGTGGGAGTGTGAGGCATTGCAACCTTTTTGGGAAAAGGTGATCCACACCATCCATCTGATTACGGGTGAGCGACTGGAAAATGACCCGCTCACTCTTCTGGTCCTCAACGTTCGAGGGTCTCACCGCTCCCTTAGAAACCGCTTAATACTTACACTTTTAAATGCGGCCAAGGCAACCATCCCAAGGCTCTGGAGATCCTCTGCCAGCCCCACCCTCTCAGAATGGTTTGGAGAGATCCATCGGATTTGTAGAATGTAGGAGATACGCTGCGATTCTCATAGCGACTCCTTGAATTATTATAGGGTCTGGGGCGACTGGCTGGCTGTCTGTCAATCAAACCGATATAGCTCAATACTGTGACTGCTCTGAAGAAGTGATGTGCTGCGGCGGACTCCTGACACTGGTTGGCTCTATCTCCCCCCCCCCTCTCTCCCCCTTTGTTCTCAGTCTGTTTTGTACTATTTGTTGTTGGATTGCCCTAATTCATACAGGTACATGTGCACAAATTTGAGCCTGATAAGTAGTATGGATTGCTTCTGCTTAGAAGCTTTCTATGGCTCTATGGGACCCTCATTGAGCTCACTTTATAGTGCTTACCTGTTTAACCATTATATGCTGTTATCCTAAAGGTTGAAATATACTGTATTGATAGACACTGCTGAAAGATCATCGCCCCTATTACGTAATATCCAGACCTTTAGCTTACTGGGAGGTTATCCTCTCGAAGACCCTCGGGACCTGGACATATTATTTCTCTATAACTCCCATGTATGAGCACTCTCTGTTAATTTGTACTATTTGCGTTGCCATGCATTTGTATAATTCTATACACTGTGTCTCCAGTTTTACTGTTTTTATCTCCAACAATAAATTTTTTCTTGGAATGAAAAAAAACCCAAAAAACTAAATAAATTGCAAGTATACGTCTATAATTAATTTTGGACTGACTGCTATACTGGACTCCACTGCCAGACATATGACCTAACACCTTTGCTCTACCTGAGTAGTTGATATCTGAGCTCATAGGATGCACAAGCAAAATTATGAATCTAGTTTTAGACATGGACAGACAATAGAGCATTGGGAGAAAATCATATGAGGTAAAGGAAAATTTTTGAAATATTACTCAAATTTTATCTAGGTTTTAAGTGTGGAAAGCTACCTTAAATGGGTTTTGCCACGTTGTAATGTTGACGTGGGATCCTCCAAAATGGGTATTTAATAAATTTTCTAAATATGTCATTAAAAAAGTGAAGCCTGTGAGAGGTACAGCATTGCTCAGTCCCACTTAGTTTCCTGACAGTTTACATTAGACACGACCAGGACACTGACAGGAGCTTTTCTGGCCGAGCTTGCGCGTTTGCACTTCTTATCTGATGACAGGGAACATGAAGGAGCTTTCAAGGGGCTGGAGAGAAAAGTGCAGTGTATGAGGCTGTCTGCTGTATAGAGAATTCACTGGTTGTCATGTAATTATTTGAGTAAACTTTGCAGACACTCCCTGCTCACGCCCCCTTCCTCTCCCCCGTGACTCAGCATGGTTTGTTTATCTTCTCTCCTGAGCAGATAAGAGGTAAGGAACTCACTTCGTGGCAAAACCCCTTTAAAAATGAATGTTACATTTTTATTTTAGCATTATGTAATACTGCTATTACCAATCATCCAATATCTTATTCTAGAAGTAGGTGTAGATTTTTTGAGTTGTAGAAGGTATGTATGGAGCAAAATTGAGGACCTATTGACCTATAATAACTGAGATGGACACTGTTCTAAGATTCTCTATTCTGAAAAAGTACTTGCATGTTTCAATGATCAGAACGAATGGTTGTTCACAGCGCATAGTTTAGATAACAAGAACAAGGAACCTTCAGCATACATCATGTTAGGATCATATACATATTGCTGTGCTGAAATCTGTTCTTTTGGTTTTGAAGGAGACAAATAAAAAAGAAGAAGGCAGCGTTGCCTGTGATCTTGACTACATGATGACATTGAAGCAGATACTGTGTATTTCTGTCAACAACATCATTAACTAAGCCCCTCAATTTCAAAGTAAATAAAGGCATCTGGGTCTGCTGCTCAGCACTGTTAGCATATTTAAACCTCATACATAGATGAATTTGCAGTGGACTGCATTTGCATATTAATGAAGATCTAATTGCTCTTTGCAGTCAGTTTTGTAGCAAATGACTCCACTACTGTTTGCACAAAAATGTGGTTGAATGGTCAGATTAGAAACTGTATAACATTTCTCGCTATGAAGATTCTAGCTGCAGGTAAGCATTTGTATCTTTTCTATAAATGAGCCTTAGGAGTTAATATCCTTCGGGACTCAGTAATTATTACTAAGTAGAGGCAAAGTATGTATGCATGGGATACACCTGTATCTAGGCTTCAGATTATACTGTATAGTTAATGTCAATGATTGTAGTAGCATAACTATATCATAAAATATACCATAATAAACATACACAATAAGTAATGTTCATAAAAGATGGCATCAAACTCAAGTTAACCTTGTGAAGACAAGTAGTAGTTTCTAAGAACATAACCTAAATAGCTGCAATTTGAATGGATGAGCAAAACTTCAGAGTAACGTCAACCCTGGAGCTGAAATGTCTGTGTCACTTTATGTTACTAATGATTTTTAACAGTCGGAGGGCTTTAATGATAATAAAGACTTCCATTTACTTTGATGTTTTGGGTTTTCTGAATGTGTATTTTTCTAAGTAAGCCTGGTTTTCACCACTGATGAAAATGCAGTTTAACAGATGCTCTTCACTAAACAGAAATACAATTTATACAGTACAAATAAAATGTGATTGAAGTTGATAAAATAATTTACCCATTGCAAATAAAAAAAGAAACGTAATAAGATGTTCAAAAGAAAATAATAATAATATCTGACAACAGTGTTGCTAATATGGGCTATTTGGAAAAGAAGGGTCTATTTCAGGTTGGTCTTTTCGTTTCCCGTAAATACATTAGCCAATATCTACTAGCTGTATACAAAGTATTAGTATTAGAGTAAGAAAGGAAGGTGATATATTTCTTGAATTCACATAGATCTGCTATATACGTCTACTTACAAGTATGTCATAATTAAAATATTAATAGTCATAGTTTAAATTTCAGAAACAATACAATTATCACATCACCAAAATACATTTTAATCAAGATTTCTACTTTCCAAAATGACTTGTATTCCAATCGAAGTCATTGAATACAGTCTAATCTTGTTACAACAAGTTTTAAACAAGAACTCTATTCATAAAATAGAGAGGTGACTTAGCTACACACCTAGTTTAGGCCTTGGGCAAACAACAGTTGCTTGTCTTGAGTTTTCCCCGACTAATAATTCATTTCCAATAACAAACCCCGAAGCAAGCTTAAGGTTCACATTATAGATACCAAAAATACTGTATAAAAAATGTGATTAAAAATGTGGAACCCAAAATGGTACCAATAAAGACAGCAGCTTGCAGACTATCAGCATACCTATATTAGTAAACATAGAGCTATATTAATATTTGCAGCTGCTTCTAGGCAAAAAAATTGTGCCCCGTCAATACAGTGTCATATACAGAATAATATGGCTAACTTAAAGAGAACCTGTCACATAGTTTATGCTCCCCCTTGTTGAGGGCAGTACAAGCTAGTGACAGACATGCTGTTTCCAGCGCTGTGTCCCTTATTCTGTAAGATGTTGACATTTCAGAACATTTAATGGCAAGTCTGGCAGTTTTCAGCCAGAAAAGAGTCCAGCTTATTCATGAGCAGGTATTAGCCGATAAGGATGAACCACTTTCGCATGTGTGCAGCACTTTTCCTCATCTTTACCTACCCTCCACACATATCTTGTGTGGAAGTGCTGTCTGAAGATTTTTTGTCCCCTGATAAACCTGCATTGTAGACCCACACAGAGAGGAAACATATCAGGACGCAAGTAGGATCTTTTTAGAAGCTATAAGAAATATTTATTCTTTTGGCTTTTTGTGATTTTTATCTTAAGCAACTCTTGTATGTCCACTTATTATATCTACATAGATTTCTTAGTATCATTGTCACAAATAGAGGGATAGCGGTTAGTTTAGGGCAAGTCACCGAGAGGTAGGGCCACCCCTTTTGGGGCGATTACTCTAACTTATTAGGTCTTCATTGTAGGGATTTCCTTAGGATCTAGTGTTTGTGTTGTTTTTTTATCAGTCAACACAGGCAAATTCGGCATGTTGTGGACGTGATATAGATCATCTGAACTGTAAGTCTTTACTAAAAGTCCAGCACCCTACCTTTGTATCTGTATGTGGCACCCCATGCCTGTGGATACTTGTTTGGGCATTATCCCAGTGTTTTTGTTTTGTATTTGGTGCCTATTAGGGGTTGTAGTATTTGATTTTTAATAGATTAAATAAATATTAAAATATTATATTTTAATGAGAGCTGTTCCTTTCTGTGATTTCTCTGGCACATTCTTTAATTTTTAACTTACAAATGATACAAAAAACACCAATAAGACAGTGCATTGCCTTCCATACATCTGCACTTTTCTTTAAATTTAATTTCATTCACTTTTCATGTGAAGAAATATTATGTTTCATGAATAAAATACCTGTTAAACAGTGGAAAAACAGTCCATCCCAATGGAGACTGAAGTTCAATCTCTTGTCCATTTCTGGATATTACCCGACCCCGCGGATCATTCCTGGGCTGAGGGATGTATGCAGCATCAATTCCAAATACTTGAACTAGAAGCACACTGTTAACATCCAAATAAGGATGAAGCACCTAAAGGAAGATTTTTTTGGTCAGGTAGAAATATAAATTAGAAATAGTAAAAATGAAAGGCTACAGGTAATCTTCAAACACAGCAAATTATTGAAGATAAATTGAAATAATAATCAATAACTGATCATACAAACAAGACTATTGATCAAGGTATTAAAAGGTTGGTAAGTAAAATGAGAATGTTTGGACTGGGGGAAAATGTTTGCAAGTGGGTAAATACCGTATATACTCGAGTATAAGCCGAGTTTTTCAGCACAAAAAATGTGCTGAAAAATCTCCCCTTGGCTTATACTCGAGTCACTGTCGGTGCTCGTGCGCTGCGATGGCCCGTGCGACGGCAGGGACGCTTCAGCTATATGCGACTCCTCAGGGAGCGCATATAAGTGAAGGGATACCACGGCGGGGCACAGAGCGAGCGCTCCGTGCTCCGCAGTGGCCACCGGGCGGCCGCAGACTGGCAGCTGTCCGGAGTTTCCGGCACAGGCAGCGTGTGTCATCACGCTGCGTGCGCGGCCTGATGACGTCACCCGCCTGTGCCGAGAAGATGCAGGAGCACGCCCGGGAGACGGAGCAGCGGGGATCCAGGTAAGTGATTGTTTTTTTATTTTTTTAAACTGCCTATACCTGCCTACAGCTGCCTATACCTGCCAACAGCTGACTATACCTGCCAACAGCTGCCTATACCTGCCTACAGCCGGCCCTATACCTGCCTACAGCCGGCCCTATACCTGTCTACAGCCGGCCCTATACCTGCCTACAGCCTGCACTATACCTGCCCTATACCTGCCTACACCTGCCTACAGCTGGCCCTATACCTGCCTACTGCCGGCCCTATACCTGCCTACAGCCGGCCCTATACCTTCCCTATACCTGCCTACAGCCTGCCCTATACCTGCCTACACCTGCCTACAGCTGCCTATACCTGCTTACAGCCGCCTATACCTGCCTACAGCTGCCTATACCTGCCTACAGCGCCTATACCTGCCTACATCGCCTATACCTGCCCTATACCTGCCTACAGCTGCCTATACCTGCCCAATACCTGCCTACAGCTGCCTATACCTGCCTACAGCCGGCCCTATACCTGCCTACAGCTGCCTATATCTGCCCTATACCTGCCTACAGCTGGCCCTATACCTCCCTACAGCCGCCCTATACCTTGCCTATAGCCTGCCCTATACAACCTGCTACAGCAGCCTATACCTGCCTACAGCCGGCCCTATACCTGCCATATACCTGCCTACAGCCTGCCCTATACCTGCCTATGGGGCCATATACCTGCCTATTACCTGTGTATGGTGCCATATACCTGCCTATAATCTGCTTATGGGGGACAAAATAACTGCCTATTACATGCCTAAGGGCCATATACTTTGCCTTTTGGGACATATACCTGCATATGGGCCATATATCTGCCTATAATTGCCTATGGGGGACATTAAACTGCCTATTTAATTTTATTGGTATCCATTTTTATTTTTAAAATTTACCAGTAGCCGCTGCATTTTTTACCCTAGGCTTATACTCGAGTCAATAAGTTTTCCCGACTTTTGGGGCAAAAGTAGGTGCCTCGGCCTATACTCGGGTCGGCTTATACTCGAGTATATACGGTAACTGGCTGGGTGATAGAAAACAAAGGGTGGTGATTAACGGTACACACTCAGACTGGATCCCTGTTATTATTGGGGTACTACAGGGATCAGTATTGGGGCCTATTCTTTTTAATATATTCATTAGCGATTTTACACATGGATTGCACAGTAGAATACCAGTCTTTGCAGATAATACTAAGCTCTGTAAAGCAATCCACACAATAGAGGACAATGGTTTATTACAAAGGGATCTGGATAAATTGGAGGCCTGGGCAGAGAAGCGGCAGATGGGGTTTAACACAGATAAATGCAAGGTTATGCATATGGGAAAGAAAAATCCATTCCATGATTACTTGTTAAATGGAAAAACTGAGATGAAGAAGGACTTGAGAATCCTATTGGACAATAAATGTTATTATAGCAGCCACTGTCAGGCAGCAGCTGCCAAGACAAACAGGATCATGGGGTGTATTAAAAGGGGCATAGATGCACATGATGAGAACATCATTCTACCATTATACAAATCAGTGGTCAGACCACACATGGAATATTGTGTACAGTTTTGGGCACCAGTTCACAGGAAAGACATAGAGCTTGAACAGGTTCAGAGGCAGCAAAAAATATAATAAAAGGACTGGATGGACTACAATACCCAGAAATATTATCAAGATTAAGGTTATTTAGTTTACAGAAAAAACGTCTTCGGGGAGGACATAATAAATACATATAAATGTATTAAAGGTCAATATAGAGATCTCTCCCAAGATCTATGCATACCCAGGACTATATCTAGAACAAGGGGACATCCTCTATGCCAAGAGGAAAGAACATAGAAAGGGATTCTTTATGTTAAGAGCAGTGAGACTGTGGAACTCTCTGTCAGAGGAACTTGTCATGGTGAATTCAATAACAGAGTTCAAAAAGGGTTTGGATGCATTTCTAGAGCGTAATAATATAACAAGTTGGAGTCAGGAAGGAATTTGGCTTCTACCTTACAAACTATGTAACCATATCTACAGTGATGGCTTTACATACACTAGTCCTACACTAAGACTATTTCTGGAATGAGATTAACAGGATAACCTTGTATCATCCTGCTGGCTACCAGAAGAATAGTGGAACAAAAAAAATTTGACATGCAAACCCTTAATGTGATGCTGGTTGTTGGTTAACAGACAATATTATTATTATTATTATTAACATTTATTTTAAAGCGCCATTGATTCCATGGCGCTGTACACTATAGGAGCAGTTTGACATATTACGTATGCTGGTTTTCTGGTGTTCAAAAGTGTCAAATGTCTGATTAATTTGCACAAAAATGTGCATTTTTAAAGCATTTTTATATGAACTGTGTGTAGGCATTAGTAGTAGGAGGGGAGTTGACCTCTTGCAATCTGACCATATTTACTATAATTTACAGAAAGTTGAGTAAATTATAGTGGATATGTGCACCAGCTATTTTCCCATGCCACACATGGATCCTTAAGGTGCACCAGAGGGGTATTCCCGTGTCATTGATTAGCTTCAAACATGTAGGCAAGAGTAAATAAAGATACATTGCTGTTTTTTGCTGTTCTGATCTTGCTTCATTTCAGAGTTCGAGAATATCGCTTGCTTGTTTTTCTGCTGAGAAAAACTAACTCTTAAGGCCACATGTATGAAAACTGTCTAGGTCTAAAATTCACTTTGTTGCCCATAGCAACCAGAGTACCCCTTTAATTTCATATAGTGCTCTGGAAGAATGAAAGGGGCGCTCTGATTGGTTGCTATGGGCAACAAAGTGAATTTTAGACCTAGACAGTTTTCATACATGTGACCCTTAGAGTTACTTACTAGGGAGAAGCCTATAGCCATTCTGTCAGGACTGCAAAGCACATAACTGTGTATTCATATTAAAGATAACAGAGTCACTTGGCAGCTAACGGTATGTCTTGGCAGAATGTAAGTTTTTCTCTCTCACCAAAAGCTTCCTCTAATAACAAATACAGCTCTGCTAGCTCACATTTATAGCCAGACATCCTGCTTGGTAAGGTGAATTGTTTTGTTTTTTATAGTCCCTCTATCACCAATGTCCCTTTTACAGGCATGGTTAGGAGCAGGAGCTAGAAGAGCTGAAATATCAGTCACTGCTGTAGAAACACCCACAGCTACACAGGAAGTGTGAGCCTGAATCAGGGAGAAAAGAGCTGGCATTCTGAAAACAGCCAGATGAATAATCTTTAATGTTTTCCACTCTTAGCCACCAGTGGGAGCAGCACTGATAAAGCGTTGTTTCCTTGTTGAAACTTCAGCAAGGAAATAATCTCAACTGCCCAAGGTAAATTTCTGTCTCAGGCACTTCATTATTATTATCAATTCTTTGACGGCGCCAATAATACATAGCGCACAGTGCGAATCACTTTACACTAGGTTTGGACGTTGATTCTGATTTTATAACCCTTTTTTTATAGAATGCTCTTTGACTTCCTCCTAAACAGGGGGAGAGGGACATCGGGAAAGACACCATAGTTTCATTGAGAAGTCTCAAGCACATGTCCTTACATTCATCAACATCCATAAGAACAATATTCCCCACTTTATCAGATTTTTGGCAATTCTCTCATTATTTCAAGTTTTTGCACAGCCTCACTCTCCTTTTAGACAAATTTAATCACTTAATCTGATTTCCAATTTTTTCAGGATTCATCATAACCATTTTTCAAAAGTTTCAATACATGATAGGTTCCCAACTGGTGGCCATGATTTACTTTCCAAACATAGGGTAGGAAAAAAGCTTTATAGCTCTATTCCTTTCATTCCTCTCCATTACACCAAAATCAAACCACATTCTTTTAGTGGGGTAGTTCCTCAGTAGAGATTTTTGAATATCCCCAATATAATTTTGTTCAAATAATCTATGTCACCTTAACTGTGTAATAAAGAGGTGAATAACTTTTGTTCAGGTGAATAAATCAAAACAATTCACCGGCACAGTTAGTGATTTCTGAAACAGATTACTTACACTATTGTCACTCTCCCTTATGGAACTTAGTTTTTGTACATTATTCCGGGGGGATATTCACTTTCTTGAGCTGAAATTTCAATCTCTGATGAGTAGTGTTGAGCGATTGCGTTGGCTATCGAGATCGATCGATAGTCGGCCGCTATCGATAAGGTTTTTCGATAGTGAGCGTCGATTATGAGCGATGACCATTAAAGTCTAGGGGAGAGCAACAACATTCATTATTACACCCAAACAAGGCTGGAGAAGCTAAAATTTACATCCACAACAGTCAAATGGATACTTCCCTACATCTTAGGCAACACACTTAGGTATAAAAGTCACAGAACCTTTCAATTCACCTTGGTGAATATAGAATTGCTGTTTTAAGATTTACATAGATGCTGCGTCAAGAACAATGCTGGGGGGCGAAAAAAAATAAAAAAAAAACATATTATTTAATCCTGTAAATGTTTTCTTTTAGGGGGGGATAAAAACCGGTTTATTTTTGGTCAAACAAAAAAAAACCTGTGCTGACTACAATAATGATGGATTGTAATTTAACTGCAAGGTGGATATATCAACAGTCACAGGTGTAATGGGTAAAATTGAAAATGAACACCTATCTGAAATGTATACTGATAATAAAAGTGGAGTTTTGCAGCTAACAAACTGTTAATAATAAAGATATTCCACTACAATGTCTACACTAAGTCTTGGTGAACTTTTACCAGTGTTTTTATAGATAGAGCTTGTCTGTGTTCGCCCGCGGGGCCCCCCCCCCCCCCCGCCGTGAATTTACAGCGGTAGATGCTGCTTTAAAATTCTCTAGCTAACTACATAAAATCTTCAAATCTCTAATCTAACTAAATTGGAAGGATCACAGCTAATAGTAGAGGTTTCTCTGTGCAGAAATAGACTAATTTCGCTGAGCTGTTTGGCCACAGGCAGAGCGCAGGAGAGACACTGAGGCTGAAACAGGAAACGCTGTTCTATGTAAAACGAGGTCATGTGATTTTTCCAGCCAATCGAACCATACACATCCAGTCATGACGCCGCCCACACCTCACACCCTGCTCTACTCTGTAATCTGATTTGGTGGCCGCCACAATTAAAGGAAGCGCCGATAACGGCGCGATCTTAATAGATGATGCACAGATTTTAACCTTAATTATCGCATGATCTGGAAATTTCGATCACCATAAAAACCTTGCCGATTTCAACTTTGTCGATAAAAATTGCTCAACACTACTGATGAGGATATTTTCCCCTCATTTTTATTACATTTTTTTCCAAGAAGAGAAAATACTCGATTCTCTCTAAAATCTTGCAGACAAACTATGTTTTTCTTTAAATATACAGTACTGGAAGTGTTCAATGACATTTTGTAATTGAGTTTCTCATGTAGGAAACTCCGGATCCCTTCTAAAGCCTAGAACCACCTCTGATTGCTCCTTTAGTTAGTTTATCCGACCGGTATTTGTACTGTTTTTGTGCCGTGCACACGGCCGCGGGAGGACAGCTTTTCTCTGCGGTTAGCGGAGAAAAGCCCTCCCTCTTCACATAGATATGTTCATCTTCTGTCCGAAAACCGGTCAGAAGAATGAAAATGTTCTATGTTTTGTTTTTCGGACTGCCGATGGTCTGAAAAACCGCTGGGCGGAAGATCTGTGCAGTGGGGACCGCTGCACCCAAAACGTGTTAGCCTTTTATATTCACCAATTTTTAATATGAATTAATAAATACTACGATTACCTTCTAATTGGTGCTGGCTTTTCACTGATGCGATATATTCCCAGTCTGTTTTGCCAGGAGCCTCCTGGAACCAGCCGTGCACCACCACTTTCTTACAAAACAGGTAGCTGGCATCAAATTTTTGAAATACTTTTGTGATCTATAGCCAGATTAGTCAGGGCTAGATTGGTGGGGTCACCCCTTTTGGGGCAAGTATACTGCCTAGAAGTGAAACCCATTAGATCTTAGACAAGGGTAAGTTGTATAGCAAGAACTACCACTGGTCCATATAAAAATGGCCTCCAATCTTCATACCCTGGCCTAAAATGTGACCAAGGTTACCCTTTCCCTTTTTAGCTTCATGCAAAAATGGTGAGATCAATTATTTCTATATATTTCACTCTTTGAAGTAAACCCTGATATTTTTTCCAAAGTCATAACTGGAGATGAATCTTGGTGCTACAAATACGACTCGGAA
The DNA here is from genome assembly GCA_025379985.1 of Phyllomedusa bahiana. Lineage (NCBI taxonomy): Eukaryota > Metazoa > Chordata > Amphibia > Anura > Hylidae > Phyllomedusa > Phyllomedusa bahiana. The sequence goes on along the minus strand of JAODAL010003849.1, from coordinate 93,238 downwards.
ACAAAACAGTAATTCAGCCAATGGAAACCCTCTTTCCCATCCCCCCCAAGAAAATCATAACAAGTGAAGTCAAATGTGAAAACAATGCTCATTTGTTTATCTGATATGAGAAGGACTGTGCATTCAGATTTTGTAACCCATGGTCAAACTAAAGTCAACTAAAGTTTTGAAAAGGTTGCATCCCAATTTACAGAGAAAATGTTCCAATTTGTGGCAAGCAGGTCATTGGCTCTTCCATCATGACAACGTACCTGCCCACATAGCGCAAAGTATTAAGCATTTTTTTATTAAAAATGTCATGACACCCTTGTCTCTCCCTCCATAGTCATCTGATCTTGTTCTGTGCTTCTTTTTTTTTTATTTCCTTGGAAATCTGTTTTTGTTGATGAGGTGAAACAAAAAAACAGCAAAAGTACTAAAAGGCATCAACAACAATTAATTTAAAAATGTTTTGAGCAGTGAAAAAAACATTTGAACAAATGTATTGCTTCAAATGGAATGAATTCTGTTTTGGGCATCCTCTCATATTGTGTATGTTAGATTTTAATATGTTGATCCTTTGTTCTCATTGGATTTAAGTCCCTGCCAAATTAAGCTGGCAATGGCTTGTTCTTCTATCCCCACTGAGCACACCTCCACGCTCAGCCAAGTCAAATATGCATGTGTATGGGTGAGTTGGGTAGAATAACTATTCGACTGACAGTTGTTGAAAGTGTATGGGCACTTTTACTTCACCAAACCTGGATCATCCGAGTAACCAAAAGAAACCTCTCTCAGAAAACAAGTTGTTTGTAAGGGGATGTTCTAAATGAACATAACTGGGAAATATTTTGTGGTTATAAAGGCAATGAGAAAATACATGGGGACCACATTTTTAAACAAGTAACACAAAGGGCCACATGTATGGACCTAAACAGTTTTCATACATGTGGCCAAAAATGTATGTGTGGTGGTGGTGGGAAGAGGAGGAGGCATTTAGGTACACCCAAACCTTTTTTGTAGTGTATATCTGTTATGTCACAAAAACATACACCAAAAAGGAATCTAGTTTCTTTCAAGTTTAAATTGCTTGTTGAGTAACTTGGTAAAATATTTGCTTTGCTCATTCCAATTTACATTCTGTATTTATCTGGGTTCACATGTTGCAGCTACGATGCAGCCGAGGTATGACAACAAGGCCCTAGAAAATGTGCCGTTATGGAAAGTTTTCAAATGGCCTGCAGCTAAGTGCATTTCTATTGTTAAACTATGTCTACACAGTACACAAAAACATCAGTTTTTCCAGAGGTTTTCGTTTTCTAAAAACGCTAAAAAAAAATGAAGAGAGGTTGTGAGGGTTCGGTGGATTCGCTGGACCACCGCAAGCGATGATAGTTAAGCCACGCCAGGGAACGGAGTCTAAGTAGCCCCCGGTTTTCACCAGAGCCCGCCGCAAAGCAGGATGGACTCGCTGTGGCGTGAGTGCTACCAGGTCGTTCCCCCTGACGTGACTTGCTTGCGGTGGCGGCCGGGTACTGCGTGTACAAAATCATAATCCAAAGGCGTAGGGGGGACAGGCAGAAGGTCAGGGCAGGTGGCAGAGGTTTCTGGTCAGAAAACAGGCAGACGGTCAGGGGCAGGGGGCAAACAGGCAAGGTCGGAAACGTAGCGAACGGACTGGTACAGGGTAATCAATACGGACTCTAAAACACTCTCTAAACTCACTAAAACGCACACCAAAAAAATTTGGCAGTGAGTGCTGGGGGCGTATTCCCTTTAAATAGGCCATGTTCACACGGCTTAAAATGGCCGTATTTCGGTCCGTAATTACGCGCCGAAGTGCGAAAATTACGGGCTGAAAACGCCCATTCATTACGGTAATCCACAGTTCTCATAGAGAACTATGGATTACGTCTCCTCTACCCGCCCGGTGAATCCGCTGGGCAGGGAGATAATTGACATGTCACTTTCTAGCGGCGTATACGCGCCGCTAGTAATGATTGTCTATGGGCCGGCGAAGTGCCGGCCCCCCCGCTCCCGCCCCGTCCCGCAGTTAAGCCGTGTGAACCTAGCCATATAGGACCAGCGCCCGGCAATAGGCCAATTACCGGGACACTGGCCCTTTAAATCTAGACCAGCCGTCGCGCGCGCGCTAGGGGGCGGGCATGCGCACGGCGGCCGGGACGGACAGGAACGGCGTGCACCGGAGCGCGGCCAGGTAAAAGAGCTGGCGTGGGAACGGGGGTGGTCGCGGGTGACCGCGATGCCCGCGCCTTACCCCCAGCAGTGACAGTGGTCTCAGACTTCAATACTAAAAACGTTCTGCAGTCTCCACAGAACGTTTTTTTTCTGCTCGTTTTTGCTGCTGGTCGTTTTTTTTATACATGTTGCAAAAAACAACAGCACAGAGCTGAAAACTTACTATTGTCCATGTAAAGCACCGGACTTTGACGCATCTTTTGGCGCTTTTTTTTTTACAGAAATCCACAGCAATTATAATGCCTTTCTTTAAAAAAAACCATCAAAAAATCGCACCAAAAATGCATAAAAGAATGCACCAAAAAAAGTAAAACGCGGTGGTTTTTTGAGCTGTTTTTTGTCATGCACTGCACAAAAATCTCAGTTTTATGAACGGTTTTAGGATTTGGTTTTCAGTCAGTTTTTTGTCCAAAGCCGTGTAGACCTAGCCTTAATGGGCAAGTTGCAGAACTGAAGCTTAACAGTTCACTGCACAACCATTAATAATAACAATGTTAATTTGAAAACCACATGTGGTTTCAGCCACAATACACCCACATCTCGACCTCAACATGTAAATCCAATCTTATAGTCTTCAGAGGAGAAATCTCCCACTATAACTTGCTAGTTCAACATCTGTATCGAGTTTCGCTGTTAATTTACATTCTGACAAGGGCAGTATTTACTCCAAACACTGAATATTAATCTGATGTAGAAAAATCTGCATTTTGCACACTCAACTGTTTCTAATGACAACCAGAAGATCTGTGTGAAGCTTGGAGCTATAATACACTGTAACTCAGGACTACCTGTGGTCACATTAAATATCATATACCAGTGGTCTTATTGTAGTGGTTTATATAGCACATTTTAGGCTGCCACTTTAATCACAGACAAGTGGTCCAGAGAACAATTTTTAATAAACTCCTCAGTAGGTCCTCCTTTTACCTCTGACTAAATACTTTCATATTGGATCTGTTTGCTCAGGCATTATTAATTATTTTATTGTAATCCTAATAGTTATTTTACATAGAGCTTTTGCTATGATTCTAGCACAAAACATACCGTTTTTTTCACAGCATAGTCTGATAGAAGGAAAAAAGTAATTACTTTGCTCTAAATTTGGAATCCCTTGTAAAGAACAAATCTGGAAGTATTTTGTAAACCTCACAAAATAGCAATAAAATTAGCATCCTCCTCCATGCGTGTAACTATTGCTATTGCAGCTGCTATGTAACTCAGAGGTTTAGGAGGCCCAATCAGGTGTAAGAACATTGTAAGACCTCACCAATTATAGTAGGGAATAATAAGTTAGAAGGTTTCTGCTATCTAGAACTACTCTGTTGGTTTTATAAAATATGGTACTACTACCCATACACTTAGGGCGACATGTCCCAACTCGCCAACGCCAGTTTTTTGGTCTATTTTGCGCCAAAACCACTTTTGACGCCATACTCTTGTTGTAATGATATGCTATGTGCCGCGAGTTGCGCAACTCGCCGATTTTCATGCAATGCGCCTTTATTGGGCAATGCGCTTTTTTAGGCACAATAAGGTATACCTGATGCCAGTTTTTAGAAAGTATCAGACTTTCAGGCACACTTTATGCTGATTTGATGCACCTAAAACTGGCATGGATATGCCACTTTTCAGGCATGTCGCCCTTAGTTATTGCTACTTATGCTGCTGTTTCCATTTACTGTTATTAGATGGTAGGGACCTCTTTCCTTTTGCTATGGGGCCCTATCAAATCTAGTTATGTCCATGTCCTCTTCTCTAAAATCCTGCTTGAAAATTGACAAATCTAGTCCAAAATAATTCTGTTAATAAAGATTATAGCTGTACATAAACCCAAGCTTCTGCTGACAATCTCATGTCAATGAGCAGTGTCAGACTCGGTCGGTATTGGGGTCAACCATTCAGCTATATGGAAATAAAGGAAGACCACCACAATTATAAAGTAAATCATGCTTATATTGTTGGATAATAAGGGGGTGTAGATAAAGACTAAAGGGCCCTAGTGCAACACTTCAGTTTACATTATACTATCTATTGACATTATGTACCCCCTTAACTAAATTAAATGATACACTGTGTCAACTGATATGAATCATATGACACACTGGGCGACATGTATGATCGGGCTTTCCGCCTGTTTTTAGGCGTATACTGCGCCTCACTGTGCCGACTCCGCTGTCGGACGCTCAAATGCGATGTTAGGCGCAAGCTTCGCCACTTTGGAATACGCCTAACATGAAGAGGCGTGCTGTGGGGACGCACCAGATTTGAATACTCCGGCCCATGTAGGAATGCCGGTCCGCAAAGTGAGGCACATTACAGCTCCGACAGGCAGACCTAGTTCAATGTGGTCTACCTGAGTCGGAGGAGGCGCAGTGAAGCTGGAAGATATTGTAATGGGGCAAAATGTTCTCTAGGTCGACTGTTACAACACTACACTAATAAAAAAAGTTGTTTATAACATGAATTCATTAACAAAGATAAATATCAAAGTTGTTTAAAAACAAATTCAATGTATTGAATGTATGTTTGTATGTACGTCCGCAAATACATCCATATTTTCCATTAGTATCAATTCTAACCTAATTGTTCATTATTTTAGGCTCATTTGGTGATGTATTTGCGGACGTAAATACGTCCGTAAATACGACCCGAAATAAGCCGTGTGAACACAGAAAGCCTTCTTGGAGGACCACAGGTCCCAGCAAGACCTGTGCTGTGCTGGCTCTTCCTGTCTATACTAAATAGAATAAAAGGTGAAAGAAGCAAAAATAAATTTTTGCTCTTCACTGACATGCTAAATGATTTTTCGCTGATCTCAAGTCTGTCTCTAAACTTAATACGTTAGATGCATTCCTTATGCGCCTAAGTTTCGCAATGCGCCTCACACACAGGTGAGGTGCAGGGAACTTTATGAGCGCACTTCTGGCGCCGACATACATCATGTGCAGTTTTCACGAAAAAAAACGTGAAAACGGGTGCCTCGACGTGCCAATCTTTATAAGTCTTTATAAGTCGCCCACTGTGTCTTTGAAATCAATTAAATTACACACTGTATCCCATGAAATAAGTTACATACACACTGTTGCCCACAATAACCCTGAAATTAATATTACACATATTACCCCTCTTTATTATATCACACACTGTGCTACTGAAACAAACAGTTGAAACCAGAAGTTTACATACACTATATAAAAAGACACATATGCATGTTTTTCTCAGTATCTGACACGAAATCAGAATAAACCTTACCCCTTTTAGGTTAATTAGGATTACCAAAATTATTTATATTTGCCAAATGCCACAATAATAAGAGATCATTTTTAAGGCACTTTTATTACTTTCTGCTAAGTGAAAAGTTTACATACACTAGGATTACTATGACTTTAAGCAATTTAAGGACAGCCCATATGATGTCATGTCATTGGCAACATCTGAGTTAACCCCTTACCGCCGGAGCCAGTTTTGGCCTCTCTGACAGAGCCCCATTTTTTTTAAATCTGCCATGTATCACTTTATGTGAGAATAACTTTTTGACACTTTAACCTATCCATGTGATTCAGAGATTGTTTTCTCGTGACACATTGTGCTTTAAGATAGTAAGAAATTTTGATTCAAAAAGTCCTTGTTTATTTGTGAAAAATTTCTGCGTGTAAGACAGATAGTTATTCCACTCAAAATAGCTTACAACTAGCATCTACCATATGTCTACTGTAGTTTGGCATCTTTTTTTTAAATGTCTTTTTTTATTTATGATATTGGGGGCTTGGAAATGTAGTAGTAATTTTCACATTTTCAAGAAAATTTGCAATATACATTTTTTTTAGGACCAGTCCAGTTCTAACGTGATTTTGATTGGCCTGTATGTTAGATACCCCTATAAATGACCTCATCTAAGAAACTACACCCCTTAAAATATTCAAAACAGCATGTAGGAAATTTATTAGCCATAGGTGTTCACAGGAATTAAAGCAAAGTGGAGGTGAAATTTAAAATTTCATTTTTGCAGATTTTCAATTTTCAGCCATTATTCACAAGAACTCGGTAGATGTGATCAGGGAAATGCAACTTAATATTGATTTCTCAGATTCTGCCTTTTTCAGAGATATCCCATATGTGGCCCTAGTGCGCTATTTGGCTCGACCACAAGCCTCAGAGTAGACGGAGCACCTACCGGACTCTGGGGTCTCATTTTCATTACCATTTTATTTAGGCGCCATTTCAGGTTTGCGGACATCCTAAGGTGCTAAAACTTAAAAAACACCCCTAAAAAGACCCCATATTGGAGACTACACCCCTTAAGGAATATTTCCAGGGGTGTTATGAGTATATTACTCCCCCATAGGTGTTTCACAAAATTTTTTAGCGTTAGGCTGGGAAAATGAAAACATTTTTTTTTTCCAACAATCTCCAATTTTAGCTGAAAATTTTGAATTTTTACAAGGAATCCTGTAAAAAAAGCACCCCAAATCTTGTTAAGCAATTTCTTCCAAGTTCGGCAATACCTTACATGTGGGTGTAAACTGCTTTTTGGGCGCATGGCAGGGGGTACAAGGGAGGGAGCGCTATTTGGCTTTTGGAATGCAGATTTTGGCGGGGTCATGTCGCATTTGCAAAGCCCCCAAAGTACCAGAACAGGTGAAACCTTCCAGAAGTCGCCCCATTTTGGATTCAACACCCCTCATCTCATCTAGGGGTGTACTGTGCATTTTAGGTGTACAGGTGTTCATTAGTTTTTTTTTAGTATTGGGCTATGAAAATGGGGGGGAAAACGCAGTTCCGCCATTGTTTTTTGGGCTTCATTTTTACAGTGTTCGCCGTACGGGATAAATGACAGAAAAACTTTACTGTGGGGGTCGGTAAAATTACAATGATATAAATTTTATATAGTTTTTTATGTTTTATTAATTTTACACAATAGAATTAGGTCTATAAGAAATTGCATTTTTATGTTGTCCTATTCTGACAGCCATAACTTTTTCAGTTTTCTGTATACGGAGCTGATTATGGGGGGCATATGACGCTTTGATCACTTTTTATTAAGGTTTTTGTGAGGCATTTTGAACAAAATACAGCATTTCCGGTAGTGTTTTTTATTTTTATTTTTTACAGCGGTCCCCGAGCGGTATAAATGATATGCTAGGTTTTACTGCTTTTACACAAGAAAAACACTTTTATTCAAAAAGGAAAACACGTTTTTGCATCGCCATAGTCTGAGAGCCATAACTTTTTTTATTTTTCGGTGTTCGGAGCTGTGTTGGGTCTTGTTTTTTGCGGGATGAGTTGACGTTTTTATTGGTATCATTTTTTTTGGGGGACAAATCTTTTTGATCGCTTTTAAATCCATTTTTTGGAAGGAACGGTGAAGAAAATACTGCAATCCTAGTAGTGTTTTTTAGTTTTATTTTTAACAGCACTCATCGTGTAGTATCCGTGACAAGTTAGATTTACACTCTGGGTCAATACGATTATGGCGATACCCAATTTATATAGTTTTTTTTATTTTGAAGCACTTTTAAAAAAAAAAAGTGTTTTAAATGTGTAAAACAATATTTATGCCTCACTGTCTTCTGAGAGCCATAACTTTTTTATTTTTCCGTATACAGAGCTGTGTAAGGACATTTTTTTGCGGGTCGAACGGACGTTTTAATTGGTTCAACTTTGAAGTTTACATGAGTTTTTGATCACTTTTTTTATTCCATTTTATGTGCAGCAGGATGAACAAAAAACGCAATTCTGTGACTGTTTTTTATTTATTTATTTTTTTACGATGTTCACCGTGCGGGTTAATTAATGTGACAGATTTATAGGGAAGGTCGTTACGTACGTGTCGATACCAAATATGGGTACTTTATTTATTTTGATCTTTTTTGAGGCGATTGGCGTTTATAAAGGGGAAAAGGGCGGTGGACGTGTTTTTATTTTATTTTTTGTGTTTGTGTTTTATTTTTTTTTCACTTTTAACATTTATTTTTACTTCTTTACACTTTTTTTACTCTTTCTTCTAACAGCAATCATCAGATTGCTGTTAGAAGGCAGGCCAGTACACAGTACTAGTACTGTGTACTTGTCGCTATGACAACTGCCTGTCACCCGGCCCACAATGCATTGTGGGCATGGTGACGTCACAGATGACCCCGGGAAGTGACGTTCACTTCCCGGACCATCAGGCAGGAGATCGCTGCCGAACTGTAGTGCGGCAGCCGACGGGAGGATATTCCTACCAAATATTGTGAGGAGCTTGTGGAAGGATATCCAAAACGTTTGACCAAAGGGCAATACTACCAAATACTAACGAAATGTATGTAAACTTTTGACATTGCAGAAAGTAATAAAAATGCCTTATCTCTCATTATTTTGGCATAAATAACTTTGGTAATCGTAACTGACCTAAAACGGGTAAGGTTTATTCTGATTTCATGTCAGATAGTGAGAAAAACATGCACATGTGTCTTTCTACATAGTGTATGTAAACTTCTGCTTTCAAGTGTATCACACATTCTGTAATTAATTATATTACACACTGTTACCCCTAAAATTAATTCTATTACACATTGCTCCACCTGAAAAAAATGTTATTATACACCGTGCCTCCTGAAGTGAATTATATCACATGATATGACACCTAAAATATAATTAGATTGCAGTCTGCTCCCCCTGAAATTAATTATTTACACACTGCATCCAATTAAATAAATAATACTATGCATTGCACCCCCTGAAATTAATTATAATCTACATTATACCCTCTAAAGTAAATTATACTACACATTGTGCCCATTAAAAGAATTATAGTATATGCTGTTTCCCCTAAAGTGAAACATATTACACACTGTACCCCCCTGAAATTAATTATGTTACACACTGTAGCCCCTGTAGATAGGAGTGAAGAACGTTAGCGGTGAATGTCTGGGTAGGTAGCTGAAAACCCTCTTGCATCCATCTGTGTCTGATTTTTTTAGTTGTATGCACATCTTAAGGACATGCTTACCACTGAATAACTGATGGTCTAGTGCAATAAATGGGTTCATGCAAGGGTATCGGGTGGTCTGGGGCACAGCAGGGGTTGATGTAAGCATCTTTGGTGGTCTATGGCAGTGTAGGGATAATGGAGTGCAGTGAGAGGGCAGTGGGAGAATTAAAGGGGTTGTCTCCCTACAGAGTTTCAGAGATCTATGAATGAAATAATGTAACATTACTTCCTGGTCAGACTCCTCCATACAAGCACTGTGCAGTCACTCTGTATTCAGCTCTGTGTTTTCAGTTGCTAATTAGTTTAGCTCCGCTCAGAAGCTCTCTGAAACTAATAGCAGGAGTTTTTATCTGATCTACAGACAAAAGCCAGATATTAGTACTGTTTACTTTAGATAAAAACAATTTTTTTATTCAGAGCTGCCGCGACCTGTGCAATGACGTCACCCTCTGCTATCACATAGAACAAACAGCAGGGGAAAAGCTGTATACAGGTCGGTCACTGAGGGAATTGAAACAGCCAGGTTGGTGATAATATTACTTGTAGCATCTTAACAAAATAAGATGGACAAAGCAATATATTTGGGAAATGTCTTCATTAAGTGTTCCCTACATTTTGAAAGCTATTCTTTGTAGCGAGACAACCCCTTTAATGCTGCACAACTAGGGTGACATGTATGTATTTTGGCACCCAGATGACAATTTTTCTGCTCGCATTAGTAGCATAGAATGTGTCTGAATTTATAAACCTGTTCTACTGCAGGTCATAGAATAGGCACTTTCTAGCTCCAAAATGACAAATCAGGCTCAGGTAAACCACTTTTAACTTGGTCTACATGTTCTAGCAGTAATATGCCCAGTTTTCATCCTCATGTCATAAATGTGCAGAATCATACGGTTGTTGTGTGAAACGCCTCCAAAACGCCCCCACCCATCTCAGGCCATAAAAGTCTGCGGGACCCTAATAAGGCCTAATTTTGCCGTGCGCCTGATTATAAATCTAGAGAACAGGGCTGTGACAGTTTTTGGGCTGAAAGGTTGGTACATCTAAGTTGCCCCTAGTGTTCTAGAGCAGTGAAGGGGTTAAAGCAAAGATTCCTGGTGGTCTACAGCAGAGTATGGTAGTAATTAGAGATGGGCGAATTTCTCAAAAATTCTATTCGCTAATTTTCCCGACAAAATTTGTTTCTGTCCGAATTTCTTCAGGAGAAGCGTTAAAAAACAGCTATTTAGGGGGACAGAGCCGAGGGTGCTGTAGAACGTTTTTTGCCCGCTTAAATTTCAAAGGGGGCTTGGTTTGGTCTTTACAATGTTGTGTTTTGTATGACACGCAGATGATGCCATGCTCTTAACAGGGGTTTTGGGGGGACGGGAGCAGCCAAAACAGCATGAGGGGAGTGGGGATGACATTCGGAGGTGGCAAAAAAAGGAGTAGGCCCCAGAGTGCACAATGACACATGTGTAGGGCACGCAGCGCCCCAGCAGCGCATGGGGGGTCAGACAATCACAATGACACTGGAGGTGGGAAAACGGGGGTAGGCCACGAGTGGCACAATTTGACACAGTTGGTTGGGGCACAGCAGCAGCCATAGCAGCAGATGAGGTCAGACAGTGGCCAATGCATTTTTGGAGGGGGCAAAAACAGGATAGGCCCAGAGTGGCACAAAAGAACAGTGTGTAGGTAAGCAGCAGCCACGCGCAGCATGAGGTCAGACAGTGGCACAATGCATTTGGAGGTTGGAAGAACAGGAGTACCACAGAGGGCAGAGAGTGGGCCAATACAGAGTGGGAAGTCACGGGAGCAGCCGCAGCAGCATGATGTCAAGGTGGCACAAAAGACATTCTGGGGGTGGCAAAAACAGGAGTAGGGCCACAGAGTGGCACAAATGACACAGTGTGTAGGTCACAGCGCGCCATAGCAGCAGCTGAGGGTCAGTCGTGGAAAATGACATTCTTGGGTGGGAAAAACAGGAGTAGGGGACGGAGTGGCACAATGACCAGTTTTTTAGGTCACAGCAGCAGCCACGCAGCACATGAGGGCGACATGGCAATGCATTTGGAGGGGGGCAAAACGGAGTAGGGTTAAGGCCAGAGGTGGCACAATGACAGAGTGTGGAAGTCACGGCAGCAGCTCAGCGCAGCATGATGTCAAGAGTGCACAATGGAAAAGTGTGGAGGTCACGGCACCAGCAACAGCAGCAGCATGAGGTCAGACAGTGGCACAATGACATTCTGGAGGTGGCAAAAACAGGAGTAGGCCACAGAGTGGCAGAGAGTGGCACAATGACAGAGTGTGGAAGTCACCGCAGCAGCATCAGCAGCATGATGTCAGAGAGTGGCACAATGACATTCTGGAGGTGGCAAAAACAGGAGTAGGCCACAGAGTGGCACAATGACACAGTGTGTAGGTCACAGCAGCAGCAGCCATAGCAGCAGCATGAGGTCAGACAGTGGCACGATGACATTCTGGAGGTGGTAAAAACAGGAGTAGGCCACAGAGTGGCACAATGACACAGTGTGTAGGTCACAGCAGCAGCCACAGCAGCAGCAAGAGGTCAGACAATGACACAATGACATTCTGGAGGTGGCAATATCAGGAGTAGGCCACAGAGTGGCACAATGACACAGTGTGTAGGCCCACAGCAGCAGCCATAGCAGCACATGAGGTAAAGGACAGTGGCACAATAAAATTCTGGAGGTGGCAAAAACTGGACTAGGCCACGGAGTGGCATAATGACGCAGTGTTTAGGTCACAGCAGCAGCCACAGCAGCAGCATGAGGTCAGACAGTGGCACAATGATATTCTGGAGGTGGCAAAACAGGAGTAGGCCACAGAGTGGCAGAGAGTGGCACAATGACAGAGTGTGGAAGTCACGGCAGCAGCATCAGCAGCAGCATGATGTCAGAGAGTGGCACAATGACAGGGTGTGGAGGGCACAGCACCAGCAACAGCAGCAGCATGAGGTCATAGAGTGGCACAATGACAGAGTGTGGTGGTGGGGGGCAATTCCAGTCCCCCGGTAAAGATGGATTGGGGGAGATGGAGAAACTGGCAGCAGATGTGTGGGGCATCAGGCGGGTGGCGGCATCAGAATAGTGGCTGAGGCAGGTAGTTTGAAACCCAGAATCATTTCTCAAAGTTTGGGTGAGGCGTCATGGGGTGATGTAAATCTAATGCCTAAGGCATTGGTGTGTGGAAATCCTGGCCGATCCACGCCTGATTCATCTTGACAAAGGTCAGTAGTTCCACATTTCCCGTGGACAAGCGGGTTCTCCTTGGGGTAACGATGGCCCCCGCCGCACTGAACACCCGCTCTGATGGGCCACATACTGGCCGGGCAGGACAGCTTCTCCACTGCAACTCGGGCAAGTTGCGGCCACACTCCCGTTTGGCTGGCCAGTAGTTCCAGCGGACCTTCTAACTGGGGTGGGAGAGTGCATCTGGACCGAGAGATGATGGGAAAGAGAAACAACTCCCTTCTGCAGAGGTGGTGAAGCCTTGACTGGCTGCAATGGCATGCGTGCCACTGGGCGCTGCTGCTGCTGTTGCTGCGGCGGCTGGAGGGACCACCACATCTGAGCCACGTTTCTCCCAGGCCACCAGATGGTGACGCTGCATGTGTTGACGCACGGCCGTGGTGCCAACGTTAGCTCCCTGGCCACGCTTCACTTTCTGTCCACAGATTCTACATATACCCATATTCGGCTCCTCCAGTGTCTTAGCAAAGAACTGCCACACCGCCGAGTAGCTGATTTTACCGCCAACGCTCCGCATGAGTGACTACTACCGCCGCTGCCTCGCGACGCCCTGTGCCACTACTTTCTTGGACCTGCAAAGCGGGTTTTCTACCCCGTGGCCGCTTGGCTCCTGACCTCACAATGCTGCTACCCTGCTGACTCACGGCCACACAACCCACTTGCTGGCTGCGCCGCTGCCTGACGCGCAAGGTGATGCCCTCTTTTCCTGACGATGATGAAGCCCTTGCTTCACCCGGCTCCCAAGTGCGGTCGACTACATCATCATCATTTTGTGTTTCATCGTCACTGCTGTCCTCATCACCGGTCTTGGTATGCAGAGGCTGACCCCTCACAACATGACCTCCCATGCCACTCTCCACATCTATACTTTGCCGCCTACTGCAAGAAGAAGGGGATATTGGCCCCATTTCTTCGCTGCCAAGTAGCTGCTGATTGCCCTCCTCAAATTGTTCCACCTCGCTATATAGTGGCGCTGAGCCCAGACCACATAGTAGATCTCTGGCTGAGGGAACCGGATGGGACAGAGGCAGGTTGAGGACAGGTGAGGGCCGCTGTCCTGCTCCTGGGCCATGCCAACTAAGGGTTGTGTCTGACGTTCCCACCGACTCTTGGCTGGGGTTGTCAGATGTCATCTGGGAGGAAGTGGATGACCTATTCAACCAATCAAGAACCATTGGGTTGCTGAAAAACAAATGGCCGCTTGATGACAGCAACAGTTCTGGCCTCACCGAGTGACCCCTGCTGCGACATCCCCTTGCTGTGCTGCGACCTGGGCCTGCTCCAGGAAGGTTTGTGCCACTGCCACTCGCAGGTGAAGAGCCTGCCACGTCTCTGTTTGACATACTCTTTGTTCTAAAATGTACAGACACTGTTTGATGAAGATATCTGTATATGATAAATACACACCCTGTATTTGACTCCAAATGAACCCACTAACAAGCTTGGGTAACCCTTGGAGATAAATTGCGCTCCACAAATGGGCAGGAAAAATTGACTTGTATGTGCCGTTTAAAAACACTGTGTATTTTACTGAATATAAAAGCACAAACAGGCTTAATTAACCTTCGGATATGAATTATGTTACAGGAAAAATCTCTTCTTTGGCGGTGAAAAAGAACGTTTCTTTTACTAAGTACCACTGCAGAAAAATACTTAGTTAACACTTGGATATAAATTGCGCAAAAGAAATGTGCTGCCAACAATTACCAGCTTTGTAGTGTGTTAAAACGGCGTGTATTTTACAGAACACAACAACAGAAAAACTTATCATTAACCTTCGGATAGGAATTATGCTGCAGGCAAAATTTCTTCTTTGGCGGTGAAAAAGTGACCACAACAGCAGAACAACGCTTAATTAACCCCTGGATCTAAATTGCGCAAAATAAATGAGAACCAAAAATTAAGTGGTATTTGGATTGTAAAAACGCTGTTTCTTTAACTGGATACAACAGGAACAGGCTTAGATAACCCTTGGATATTCAATGTGCTCCAGAACTGAGCAGATAGCATTAAAATGTATATGCAGCTGCAGTGGACGCACACTGGACTTCAGATCCAATACCCCACAAAATCAGATTTAGAACGTAAGAGAAGCAGTCTCTGAGACAAGCTGTGACACCCCCCCAAAAAATCGCTGTATCAAAGTGAGTTCTTTAGTATCAGCTATCATAAGCAGCGGCGGCGGCAGCAGCACCTTCCCTACACAGTACAGTGAGAGGAGTGTGAGGAGCGAGCATGGCGCCCGGACTTATATAGTGCGGTGACGTCACAGAATCCCGCCGGTCTCTGATTGGCTTCATCTCTGCACATGTCATGTAGGCTATGCCCTTCTTCCTCCCAGAGTTCTTTGCCCCATGTAACGCCATGTGCTCGCAGCCATTTTATCAATCAAAAACACGCTTCGTTCCTGCGAATCACCCCAAACTTCGACTTTGTTCAGAATCGAAGTTTTCCTGAAATTCTAAACGAATTCCACTTCGTTAGAATCAATTCGCCCATCTCTAGTAGTAATGTAAGGATCCTTACTGGTCTAGGGAAATGTAGGGATTAATGAAAGGATCTTTAGTGGTCCACGGGGTTTATGTATGGATTCCTATGGAGGGCAGTGGGAAGTTAATCTTTTGGTCCAGAGCTGTGATTATATTAATGCAAGGATCCAAAGTGATATTGGGCAGTAAAGTGGTTAATGTAAGCTTCCCTGGTGGTCCTGTGCTGTGAAGAGGTTAATATAATGAGCACTAGTGGAGTCAAGTGTAGTGATAATGCTACTTACCTGGAATTCTATGATTACTCATATCTCCATGCTCCAGCATTGTCCTGGCAGTCCCTTCCTGTTTCTTCCTACCACTAATCATAAAGATGAGTGCAGAGAGCCATAGGAAAGACTGCAGCTGTAACTCTACATCTGCATAGTTTTCTAATTTATCAGGCAGAGCACCCGTACAACACTCAATCATTAAAGGGTTAGTCGGCCTATAATGAGGGTCTGCCTGGCTTAGGGGTACATTTTCAACTCTGACCACTGCAAACCTTTTAGTTCTACTACTAGGGGGTGCACCAGTCAAACCTAGGACCCATCGAAGGATCCTATGGTACCCTAGTGGGCTAGTTTGAGGCTGTCAATGAGTACTGCCTAAATAGAGACATGCATGAGAAGAGATAAAAAAAATGGATTTTAACCTGCCTAAATCTTCCTTTGTCCTGAGATCAGTGGCATCAGATACAGTTTGGGACATATTAAATATTGGTACAACACGTCTATAAATATGATAATGTGCAACAGGCCCAAATTAGTTTTATTCTACATAAAACTAAAGCATTAACTAGCCAAAATCTTCTGTTTTCCATATAGTGTTTGATTACATCGTCTGCTCTTTACATACTGTAGTACCTTAAGACTGGGAAGCATCCATCTGTTCCTTTTTTTTTGTATTTTTTGATAGTTTCTTATCTTTTTTTTTTATCTTTTTAATTTACACCTTCTAAGAGTCACATTTTTATTTTTCCATCAACATAATTGTATAAGGGCTTGTTTTTAGTGTGCAGAGTTGTGTTAATTAATGGCTCATTAGTGTACCATATAATGTATTGTTAAGCCAAAAAGAAATTTGTGGGGTGTGATGGGTAACAAAACACAATTGTGTCATGTAGGTTTCATTTTTACTGACTTCACTACGTGGTAACAATTACATATTGGGGCACACTTATTATGACAACTGTTCGGTATTATTGGAACTTACAGTTGTGCGCAAAATTTTACATACCACGGCAGAA
Source organism: Phyllomedusa bahiana (assembly GCA_025379985.1). Lineage (NCBI taxonomy): Eukaryota > Metazoa > Chordata > Amphibia > Anura > Hylidae > Phyllomedusa > Phyllomedusa bahiana. Next base: position 76,996 of record JAODAL010003849.1, on the reverse strand, counting down.
TTTTTGCTTTCTTGGCCTTTTTTCAGAGAATATGAATGATAACACAAAAACTTTTTTTCCACTCATGGTTAGTGGTCGGGTGAATCCATTTATTGTCAAGCTACTGTGTTTTCTCTATTTAAATCATAATGACAACCAGAAATATCCAAATAACCCTGATCAAAAGTTTACATATCCCAGTTCTTAATACTGTGTATTGCCCCCTCTAACATCAATGACAGCTTGAAGTCTTTTGTGGTAGTTGTGGATGAGGCTCTTTATTTTCTAAGATGGTAAAGCTGCCCATTCTTCTTGGCAAAAAGCCTCCAGTTCCTGTAAATTCCTGGGCTGTCTCGCATGAACTGCGCGCTTGAGATCTCCCCAGTGTGGCTCAATGATATTGAGGTCAGGAGACTGAGATGGCCACTGCAGAACCTTCACTTTGTTCTGCTGTAGCCAATGACAGGTTGACTTGGCCTTGTGTTTTGGACTGTTGTCATTTTGGAACGTCCAAGTACGTCCCATGCACAGCTTCCCGGCTGATGAGTGCAAATTTGCCTCTAGTATTTGCTGATTACGTGCTGCATTCATCTTTCCTTCAGCTTTGACCAAGTTTCCTGTGCCTTTGTAGCTCACACATCCCCAAAACATCAGCAATCCACCTCCATTCTTTACAGTAGGAATGCTGTTCCTTTCATCATAGGCCTTGTTGACACTTCTCCAAATGTAACGCTTATGGTTGTGGCCAAAAAGTTAAAAGTTTTGAGACTTTTCTCTGTCCTGTTTGGAGCATTGTAGGCAAGATACTTTGTGGCACTTGCGCAGTAATGGCTTTCTTCTGACGACTCGACCATGCACCTCATTTTAATTCAAGTGCCTCCTTATTGTGCATCTGAAACAGCCACACCACTAGTTTTCAGAGAGTCCTGTATTCCAGCTGATGTTATTTGTGGGTTTTTCTTTGCATTCCGAACAATTTTCCTGTCCGAAATTTTTGTTGGTCTATCTGACCATGGTTTGGTTTATACAGAGACCCTGATTTTCCATTTGTTAATCACAGTTTGAACACTGCTGACTGACATTATCAATTCCTTGGATATCTTTTTGTATCCCTTTCCTGTTTTATACAGCTCAACTACCTTTTCCCGTAGATCGGTTGACTATTCTTTTGCTTTCACAACAGCAGAAAAGAAAATATTTACTAAGGATTCGTGATTCAAAAAATTCACTGCAACAAAAAACAAACCCATATTCTAAAATATCACCTTTATTAGATCCATAAAAATTTATAGATTAAGATATAAACAAATGGCAATAGCTATCGCAATAGTACACTATCCCTATTATATCCTATTAAATGTTGGCCTGCATACATCAGGGCATCTATCGTTATGGATATTATCTGCAATTTTTTTTTTCCTGAGCATCATTGTTGGGCCCCCTGATGAACCCTCATTCATTTGAGAGGGGGAAACACGTCGGGGTTGATGAAAGGGATGTCCTAATACAGATGTCTCAATAAGAAGGTTGTATCTATATCTCTTTACCTCATATACCCATCATTATCATATGTATTTACTGTTGTTTATTTACACAAGTCTATTGTTACTGCCCTTATTGATATCCCTCATTGGTATATATTCTTTATGGTAATGATAGGAGTAGACTAGATGTTTTTTAGGGTCAGTCATCGGATGTTGGGCCGTCCTTTTCGGGACGCAAACCTGACTAGTTAAGGGTATAATAGGGATAGTGTACTATTGCGATAGCTATTGCCGTTTGTTTATATCTTAATCTATAAATTTTAATGGACAGTATTCTTTTGCTTTCCCCATGACTTTCCCCATGACACTGAAACTGACGTTTCTGGATGAAAAATGAAAGAGTCTGTCTGGATCCCAAAAACTCACTCAGCTTTTATGCACACACACTGATTACAACCAAATAGGTCACAGGTGAGGATGTTACTGTATCTTTAGTAGCCATTCAAACCCATTTGTGTCAACTTCTGTGTATGTTATAAGGCCAAAATCACCAAGGTATGTAAACTTTTGATCAGGGTCATTTGGATGTTTTTGCTTGGCAATGCGATTTAAAAAGAGAAAACACAGTAGTTTGACAAATTGACAATAAATGGCTTCACTCAACCACTAACCATGAGTGGAAAAAAAGTTTTTGTGTTATCATTTATATTCTCTGAAAAAAGGCCAAGAAAGCAACAATTCTGCTGGGGTATGTAAACTTGTGAGCACAACTGTATGTGCGTTATGATGGCAATTGGTGTACATGCTTTGTACAATTATGTGATTTAGAGAGCTTATAGACACATCTGTGCCTCATCCAATAAAAGTGGTGTGGTAACAGCGTGACTTTCCTTATAGGTGGCGTGGCTAACCATCCAACACTGCCACAAAAATTAGCCAAAATGTTGCTGCAATTAGTAATATAATGTAAGCCATCTAACAGAATGTATAAACTTAAACTAGATAGAATAAACATGCGCCAGATTTATCAACGCTATGTTAAATATGGCACATTTTAAGACTCTGTAGTCTAAGTTTACACTGTCTAACAATTAGAAAGAGTTGATAAATATGCCCCAAAATGTTTATTTTATGGGTCAGTACTATTCTAGCGATACCAAATTTCTATAAATTTTTTTTTTTTTTTAACGTTATTTTTATTATGTTTCCAAATTGTATTAAAACATAACAATCCCCAAAACGGTGGAGAGCAACAAAGGGGGTTTCAAGCAGTGGGAGGGGATTTGGTAGGGAAAGTGAGGGATCAGGGAAGTAGAAATGCACTTACAATTGTAGATACTAATTTTAATAAACTGAACAAGAAACAACATATTATCACATAAAGTAACTTGTCATGCCGGACAAATTATAGAACAAATAGCAGAGTTCAACGCACGTTCTAGAATCAATAAACCGAGCAATGTAAAATCAACATAAAGGCAAATCATGATGGAAAAAGTTAGTTTCCATTTCCTGAAATCAAATTTTTTCTCAGATACAATCTGCTGAAAACACCCTGGGGGAGAGGGAGAGGGGAAAAGAGAGATTGAGTGAGAGGAAGAACATCAAATAAAAAAAAAGGGGGGGGGGGGGGAGGAGAAGGATATCCAGGGGTACGCGAATCTGCCCACCCAAAAAAAAAAAAAATAAAAAAGCGAAAGGAGTAGTGACAACTAAATGATTGGCAGTCTCCACTCAGCAGGGTGGCGGATTATCTAATATCGTGGGGTTGACTCAGCAAACTCCAAATACCACGTGGTGTTAATTGAAAACAAAGAGGTATGCAGGTTTTTTATATGGAGACAGGATATATAAATTTTTTTGTTAAGTTTCACTACTTTTAAAATAATAAACAAACCTTGTTTTATAAGACAAATAACTTTTTTTATTTTTCTGTGGACCAAGTTCTGTGGGGGCTTGTTTTTCGTAGGGCAAGCTGAAGTTTCTCTTGGTACCATTTTGGTTTATATGCAAATTTTTAATCACTTTTTAGTTACATTTTTCAGGAAGGGGAGATGATTAAAAAACACAAGCTTGTCACTTTTTATTTTGGGTGTATTTTCGCCACTTGGAACTTTTAATAGTTTTTCTTTTTTTTACTTTTTTTTTTAAATTATTATAACTTTTAAATACACTTTTAGGTCCCTTGAAATATTTGACTATGAAGGAATACAATTGCTTGTACCCGTTACTAAAATACAGATGTGTCGCAGCATAGTGTACATTACAACTACACCCCGCCAGAAGCAGTATGTAATAGAAGAGGGATAAGTTGGCAGGCCTTGGGCACTCATTAGTCCCCCAGCTGCTGCACCAACATTAATAATGGCTTAGATCCCCTGATCAGGCCAACTTCTGACAGTGGGAAGGACAGACACCACTGGAGAACAGCTACCCTTAAAGGGGTTTTACCACCATAAACTTTGATGGCATATCCTAGCGATGTGCCATCAAAGTCTATGGTGGTAAAAACCCTTTAAGAGGTGGGTGGTGGCTCATACTGATGCCTACCACCTGTTGAATAAGTCCAGCCGGTTGGCATCTAACTCTGCACGGCCATTTAAAATGACAATGCAGAGTTCGCAGCTGGATACTAACTGTGAAGCTGCAGGAGGGGAGAGCTGGTGTTGCCGTTAGTCGAATCTTCAGTGAGAAGGCAGGGATGGTAATATTACCGTTCCTGCCTTCTTGATCATTATATATACAGCACTTAATAGCATTGTATATACATTAGCAGAGAGCCTTCAGGCTTCCTGCTTCTCAAACCCTGCGGTCATGTGACTGACAGGGCTCACTGACCGCAGAAGCTGCTGGGCCTTTTCAAGGCAAGGTCAGCTCCGAAGTGACTCAAAGTGCAGTGTAACTGTGGCTGGTATATCAGCCCCAGTTACAGGGGAAAGCAACAAAAAGGAAGACTGAAAAAACCCCAGGAATTCTGCCACTGTTTTTTGCATCTCCAATTCATGCTGGTCATTATATGGTAAACATCCTATGATAACTTTAAATATATAGTTTTTAATTTTTTTTTAAGGGAAAACTTCTGTATGTCTCCGTTTTCTAAGACCTATAACATTTTAAATTTTTATGTTGAGATATTTGTATGAGGGCTTGTTTTTAGCAGGATGACTTTTAGTTTTTACTGGTACCATCCTGGATACAAAAGACGTTTTGAACTTTTGTTATTATGCAATTTTGGTAATTTTTTTAATTTATTTTTTATTTATGTAAGTATTGCGTGATAATTTTAGAGTTTCAGCTGTTCGGGTATGTTCACACAGCGTGTTGGGTCCGTGTGAACATATGCTTTTAGATGCTTGTTTGGGTCCGTCTACATGAGCGTTGGCCGATGCGTGTTACATATCGTCTTTCAGATCCATCTTTCGGATCCGTTCCAAGAATTGACATGTCAATTCCTGGTCTGAAAGACGCAGCATGAGCCCTATAATAAACTATAAGGTGTGATCCTGCTGCATCCAACACATATCCAAACACGCAGCTGCGTGTTGGATACGTGTTGGAGCCAATCGACGCTAAATTTTTGGATGTGATTTTCGGATCCAACACAGATCCAAAATCATATCCAAAAACGCTGTGTGAACATACCCTTATGGCTGCAGTGATACTAATTATATACTGCATAGATTTCATTTATTTATCTTTTCCATAGATAGGGGTTTTGTTAGGGAAAAATGGAAATGTCTTTTTTTTTTTCTAATCTTCTGGTATTTGTTTTTTTTTTTTTCTGTCTTTATTAAACTTATTATTATTTTTATCATCATCATTATTATTATATTGTTTTAATCCCACTAGGGAACTTAAACTTGCTATCATTTTATTGCTGATACAAAACACTGTATTACTTACATAGCGCATTATATCATGCCTATCAGTGTAATTCTGCCAGGCATCCTACTAGACCGTACCTCTGGCATGGTGTAAAAAGCCTACACAGAATTCAGCCCTGGGAGCCTTCAAATGGTCCCTGGCTACCATGTAAACCCATCGACTTCCTGAGAACACAACATATGGAGGGCAATGGAGTGAGAGAGGGAACTCGATTGCTCTAAAACCACTTAGAGTGGTCATTATTTACTGCTGCATCTAAGGGATTAAGCAGCTCATATCTGAGGTATGTCCACTCTTTACCAGTAGGTCAGGATCCTGGCTGTTATAAGTCACCTGAGCCCCTGCGTCATCCAGCACAGGGTTCTGATTATAGCTCATTTTTGTCCCACTGACAAAAGATGTGGTCCATAAAGGGTTAATCATTTTCCATTTACATTTTTTGCGGCACACCTGTTTTTTACAGTGTTTACTGTTTAATAGATCAGACAGTTATGAATGTGGTAATGCTGATTATGTTTAATTTTCTCATTTTTCTATATATGGGTGGCAGAGCGACCTCAGGCAGTTGCATGTTTTTGCCACTAAGTGTTGTACAGCAGGTCACCTGCTAGGGACATGTCATAGGGCCTGGTTTCGATGGGGGAAGCCAGCGATTGTGGGTCAGCAACAGTAGGTTGCTGAAACTTGTATCTAGTATGGCTGATATCCAGCCATTATAGGCTGGCTTTTAAAGGAACGGCTGTAGTGCTGGTGGGAGGCTGTTCCCATGTTCCAGTTTCAGATCTTACCAGCCCCTAGTAAAAGCCTGTCACTCCAGGTGTCCAGGGAAGTGTGGTTGGCTGCCTGCAGCTGGGAGCGACAGAGGAGCGGAGGAGAAGCTCTTACCCCGCTAGGCTTAAACTGTACTATGAGAGTACAGTGCTGGTGGTTCTGGACGGTAGGTCCAGACCATGGTTAGTAAAGGACTCGCTGTTTGTGGAGTTAGTGTCCAGACGGCCTAGGATTTCATTTGTTTCTGTTTCTGTGTTTAACTATGCTGAAGAATAAAGCTGGCTGAGGCCATTGTTGGACAGAAACCGTGTTGTCCGTGTGACTTATGTTGGAGTGCCAGCCAGCTTACCAAAAGCAGCAATCCCAGGAGCGAATTTTTTACATTTTTAAAATTTTTATTTTTTTATTTTAATTTTTCCTTTCTGCCTTTCAAGAGCCATAACTTTCTTATTTTTCCATCTAAATACTGATGAGGGCGTATTTTTGTGGGGCATGATGTACTTGTTAATGGTGCCATTGACCGTACCATATAATGTACTGGGAAACCCTCAATAAATGTGGTAGAATGTGAAAGAAAATACAATCGCAACATTTTTGCAGGGGTTTCGCATTTATGGAGTTCATTCTTTGGTTTAAATGACATGTTATCTATATTCTTCAGGTCGCTATGATTCTGATGATACCAAATTTTTCCTTCTGTTTTTTTGTGGACTGAAATGTAGTTTTTATTGCTACTATTTTGAGGTATATGCATTTTTAACACTTTTTATTACAATTATTTGGGGACACAAAATGACCAAAAAAATTCAATTTTGGTGCTGGAAATTTGTTTTCTTTTACAGTGTTCATCGTATGGAACGTATTTTATAAATTATTGTCATTATTTTGACTTAGAACTGTTTAAATTTTATTCTTTCATTATTTTTTATATATTTTTTTTTATTTCAGCTTGTATATGTAATTCCCTAGTATACTTGACCACTTAGGGGCACAATCACTTGAACACTGTTCTGAATTCTAAATATAATGCAGAAGGGTGTACCAAGATCGCACTCCAATTACGTCCTGCCTGTAGCAGGAAGTAGTAGAAGCAGTAAGATGGTGGCTACGAAAGCCTTCATTAGGCTTCCAGCTGCCTTTGCAACCACTTTGCATCCTACAATCTTTTCATGGGGGTGTCGGTTGGGTAGAGGAATGGTGCGCAATTAGCTCCACGCAGCGATTGGAACAGGCTCAGGGAGTGACATCACCATTTTGCAACTGAAGTAATGACAGTATATAGTGATGGTCAGTAACATAGGGAGGCTTGTGTACACAAGCAAGAGATAAGAACTGATCAAGCTCTGTAAAGAAGCAACATTAGAACAGCAATGTATTTGGGAATAGTCTTTATTTACTTTTGCCTACATGTTTAAAGCTGATCATTATAGTCAGAGTACCCCTGTAACTACTTTCATATTGGTTTATATGATTGTGCTCAGTTCTATACCAAGTATGCTATTACAGAAACTTTTATTGCCACTACATATTGGAGGACGGTTCACGTTTAAGAACATTTGAGTAAAAATAATTGTTATCAATTAGTATAAAGAACACAGATTTTATAAGTAGAAACGAACTGAAATAATGTGAAAATACTGAATCATCTTTTTGTAGCTACATCATACCACTGAAGGATCTGTCCACTTGGGTGATCTTTGTAGACTTGTGAAGTCATGCTGCCGTGTCAACAGCTTTTCATCCTCTCCACCCCAGCCTTGTGGTAACTCTGGAAGTTGCATACTCTGAGTTCCCTTTAGGATTCTAGCAAATGCATTGATGTATAGACTCTCCACTGTTTATGCAAGGATGTAAAAAAAAATGTTATAATAGTTGCATTTGTTGCATGTGTTTTAAAGACAACCATTGACTGAAATTGACTGAAAAAGGAAAACGTGAACAAGATGCTTAGCCTGTTTGAAGGTACAATATGGTGATTTATAATGCCTTTTTTTCTTTGTTGTACATAATTTCCTGATGTTTTAGTTACATCTTAAAAGGGGTTTCTGGTTCAGAACAATATTTTTTAAATATGCTGTTAATTAACAGGAACTAGTCACATAGATCATGTCCCCCTTGCTGAGGACAGCACAACCTAGTGACAGACATGCTGTTCCCAGCATTGTGCCCCTTATTCTGTAAGATGCTGTAGTTCTACAGCATTTAATGCGCAAATCTTATTCATGAGCAGGTGTTAGCCCCACCCACCAAAGTCTAGCCACACCCACCTGGCAGTTATTCACATGTTTCTTCCTATTCAAAGTAATAGGTTTATCAGTTGAGGTGGGAGGGCTAGCCTCAGGTGGGCGGGGTATGAAAAAAACAGACTGTTTTCTGGCTGAAAACTGCAGATTTGAGCATTAAATACTCGAAAACTACAGCATCTTACAGAATAAGGGACACAGCACTGGAAACAGCAGGTCTGACACTAGCTTGTGCTGTCCTCAGCAAAGGGGGGCATAACCTATGTGACAGGTTCTCTTTAAGTCTAATATGTTGGATTGTGCAGGGTCACTATCAATTAGCCAGAGAAAAAAAAGAAAAAAGCTACAGATGGTCACTGGTGGTTATAACAACAGGACTACCTGTGATCCGCCTAATGTGTGGGGGTTATTTCTAAGGAAAAAAGCATTGTTTCTAGTGAACAATCTCTTAAACTCCTAAAGTGAACCTGTCAGGTGGTTTATGCTGCCCTATCTGAGGGCAGGGTGTGATAGACGGAGAAAAGCTGAACTCTGTGATATAAAGGTTTATATGATTTGTAGCAGGATATCTAAGTAAAGCGCACCAGCAATACTTACTGGACTCCATAATAGTCAGTGAAAGCACTGCTGACCACACCCACATCCAGTGATTGACAGCAATCCCTGTATCAGTGTGTGTACAGAGCAAACTTTCAATCACTGCATGTGGGTGAGGTAAGCAGTGCTTTCGCTTTCAATTTTATTTTCTTCTAAGCTTTTGACTCAGAAATTCTGTGTCAAATCATATAAAACTTACAGAGCTCAGTTCCTCTCCCTCTATCATATCCTACTCTCAGATAAGCCAGTATAAATCACCTGTCGGGTTCCCTTTAAGTTTCGTCACTGAAATTGCCCCAGGTCGCAGCATCTTGTCCTGCATTAATTTTTGCAGGATACAATCTATAGAAATTCAACACATGATAAATAGATAAATGTCTAATTAGTTACAAAACATAAACAGAATTCTCCTGCAGCCATGTGAAGGCTATGGATTCATAAGGCAGTGATCTTTGCCTGATCAGAGAAAACAAAGGAAGCATATATGTACTTCTGCAATAGTTTCCATTAAAGGGGTTTTGCCACGATGTAATGTTGACATGGGATCCTCCAAAATGGGTATTTAATCACTTTTCTAAATATATGTAATTACAAAAAGTGAAGCCTCTGAGAGCTACAGCTCTCTTTACAAGCCCTTAGTTACTTAAAAGTTTGCATTAGACACGACCAGCTCCAACTGACAGGAGCTGAGGCGCTGATCTGGTCGCGCTTGCATTGTCTGCACTTCTTATCTGATGACAGGGAACATGACTGAGCTTTCAAGGGACTGTGGAGAAAGATGTTGTGTCTTTTGTATAGAGAATCCACTGGTTCTAATGTTTTATTTGAGTACACATTGCAGAACGCTCCCTGCTTCCTCTGCTTCCTCAGAGTTGCTGCTCAGGCTCCCTCCCTCTCCTTTGTGAGGCTGCTGTGCTTTTTTTATAGCCTCTCCTAAGCAGATTAAGAGGTAATGAACTCACTTTGTGGCAAAACCCCTTTAAATTGTATCATTGATCATGACAAAACTAATGGGCTCCAAAATCACCTACTGATGGAGTTCTTTAAAGTTTGTTAGAAATTTTATATTTTAAACCATGAACCTTTCTACATTGTTCAAAAACGTACCACTGGTTTGAAGGTATTTTGGCAAAAGTACAAAGGACTTGCATTACGAATAGTGGTGTATCAACCGTAAAGCAATAATCCCATGGTTTTGCACCCCATTCACATTCAAGTAAATGTGACTGGTCTGCCATACCACAGTTAACTCATGGTCAACGGTGAAAAAATAATTAGACCCTTTTTTAAAATCATGGTCAACCCCTTTGAGGAAGACGATGCATTTCACACACGTTTAATTTGTAATTTAAACTAAAAATAATAAGTTAATAATGTTGTAATTTACCATCTAGTCCAAATGCTTGTTTTATTCGCACGCGTAGACCAGTTTGCTGACGATATCGTATCGCATTGTGAGTACTGCAATTTGTTAAGGATGGCTGAATCATGGTTGACTTGTATCCTCCTAACCTTGTTTCATACCAGTCCTTCAACTGATTTTCAGACACTGATAATTAGAAATAATCACTAAATGAATATATTTTATTATTACATTTTACAAATATAATAGTGGATAACAAGTGAAATATAATTTATTAAAATAAATCTTGTAGCTAGCTGTCTTTCTCTTTTTATACAGTCTTCCTACAGTCTGGTTGTAAGTGGCTAGTTGCTGTTAAGACAGCTACTGAACAATACTGTGCTGTGTGTGGTATATTGTCATTGAAGTCTACCCTCAGATCATTATAAAAAAAAAGAAGAGATTGACATCACACAGTATGAGCACAATATGTTGTTGGTATGTCAGCAATCTAAATAAAGGCAAAAAAAGTATACAGCAAGTCATAGCTTACATCCAGAATGATCAAAGATACATCAAAATAAGTTTTGTAAGTCACAAAGCTATACTTATCCAGGCCCAAAAAAGACTAAGAAACAGGTCTGTACAGGCTATCTAGTAGGGCACTGGAACAATACATAAGTCTCATACAGAGTTATGTATCAAGAACATACAGCAAAACATATCAAAGTACAGATACAATATAAGACCTTGATTAAAATAATAATGCCTTAATTATAGAAGTTACTCAAAAACCTGTAAATGTGCAAAGAATATTCATATATCAATTCAATGCAAAATAATAAAGTAACAAACAATAAGCTCGCTCTATTAAATAGAAAATGAGTGTTATATGTCAAAATATTTTAATGAAGATATTAAAACATAAAATAAGTAAGCCAGACTATATCGCAAGCTATATCGCAATGAATACTGTTCCATTAATTTACAGGAATGTCTGGATGTTTAATTACAAAATACTCTGGGGTATATTTGAATGTGAGCAAGTGGAGACGTGGAAAAAAAATTGTTGGTACCATTCTGTTAAAAAAAAAACCCACAAGGGTCATTGAAATAACTTGAAACTGACAAAAGTAATAATAAATTTACATTTACTGAAAATAAATTGCGGTGCAATCGAAAAATTTTAAAAGGCAAACTAAGGGTGAGTATATGCTACGTTAATGCATACATTGCAGGTATTCGTCAAGGTATCGTGAAAAAGGTAGCCCAGCGGATACCACAACACAGCCGCAGCAGACATAGCCCTCTGTGGGCCACATGTGCCCTACTTCCCAGCGCGTATTTCCTGTGGGACTCAATAGCATAGCAGACTGCGCTGTTGAATCCCATAAAGTAAACAAATGTGCTAGGAAATAGAGCAAATATAGCCCACGCTGAGCTATGTCTGTTCTATTGTCCTCTATGGGTCTGCCGAGGCTGCGTTGTGACATCCGCTGCACTACCTTTTTTCAAGGTACCCTGACGAATACCTGCAACTTATGCATTAAAGTCGTGTGAACCCACCATTATAAAACTGGCCTGGACAAAAATGATAGCACGATATGTAACATAAATTTAATAAAATAAAAAAAATTATAATAAAAAAAAAAAAAAAACTGACATTCCAAACCGCAACATTTAGTCCCATCTATGACGACCCTAAAACGTTATATCGCCTATATATGAATGTCTGTGGCGGAAAGGTCACACAATTAGAAAACTTATTTTAGGGCCACTTTTGCTAAAATTTACAGAAAAGTAAAGCCTTAGATATTTTTTGCTAATTTTTTCACCTTTTTCATGATATGTGAGTGCAAGAAAGCGCTCAAACCCATACTTACTAAGGAAAATGTGAGAGAAAAGGTGGGGCCAGTCAGGAATTGGTTAATGTGGCACAACATGTTAATATGGGGAGGAGGAGGAATTTAGCCTACAAAAAGCCCTGCTATAAAGCATGCCTTTTCTGCTGTCAAAAGAGAGTGTTGAGGGGGACACTTCTACTGAAGTATAGTAAAGAATTTATGCAATAACAAAACCTAGTTCTTTCAACTAAGTTACCATAAGAGTTGGCTATAGTGTCCCTTTAAGTCTAAGATATCAAAACATTTAAAATTAAATGATTTATTTTGCATCAACGCATTAACCTAAAAATAAGTTGCTAAGAACAATAAAAACATCCAAATTCTAAATTCTTAAAATTGACATCATTAAAATGAAAACTGTATTCCTTGATATATAAATGCATCGCAATCCTATAGTAAACAGTACAGACGCACAATTTAACATTAGACTGTCATGCTTCTAGGAAGACTGTTGATGATAGTTGGCAGAAGTACAGTACTTGATTGCTGTTCAAAGATTTTTTCTTTCGCATGCCTAATGTTCCTCATTACGTTATTTATTTAAATGTAAAAGAAGATAAAATAGCTTCATAAAGCAAGAAAAAAATAACCAGTACCAACATATTTTTCGACTGCATCCTAGTCTGTAGTCAATATACCTTGGCTTTGCTCTTTCTCCATTAAATATTCTGCCATATTTTTTACACTCTTGGGAAACAAGACATCCTCCTGAAATGTGGATATAATCTGGAGCTCTGACCTTGTAGGTTTGGCATCATCAGTGAAGTAGTAGCCTGATGTATAGCTGGCCATGGGCTCGGAGTGCTGCAGGACGACAGAGCATATAGTGAGAATGAGAAGTATTTGGCACTGTACACACTGACATATGTTATGCTGGTTCAGCAACACTAAATCAACATAATGATGTCTGTTATGGTTTGTATTCATGCTTGGACTGCATACACTGTTATTGAAACAATTTTTAGAAAGATTTCAGCTGCAGCAGTTTTTAATAAAATGTTATGGGAGCAATATAAAAGGACAGCAAAATAGCATTAGACTGCAGTGTAAGATGACTGTATGCTGCTTAGCCTCCAGCATTTGCTTCTCCAAATATAACAGAAGTGTCTTCATGATGTCAGTACAGCTGGGCAGTTGTCACTGAAGAATAAGGGCGCGTTTACACGGCACAGGACAAATACCGGCCGGTATTTGTCCTGTTTTGCGCACGTCCCCACGGCCGCAGGATTGTGCTTCTACAATATTTTGCCGCCGGACCGCCGGCGACAAAACCGTCCGACGGCAAAACCTGTGCAGTTGGGACTGCTGCACAGGTTTTGCATAGAGCACAATTGTGCTCATTTTCGGCCGGTTTTTCAGGCGGTCTGAAAAACCGCAAACCGGCTGAAAAACCGTCCAAAAACCCTTGCCGTGGGGACATGCCCTAAGGCGGTTTTACATTGCTTTATGCTTGCAGGTCCTTACTTTAAAGCAGAGGTCTGTGATAATTGCCAATAGCTTAGAGTAAATATTATTTGTCTGATTGATGGGGGTCAATTCGCTGGAACTCCCAACCATACTGAGAACAGGAGTGTCTGGTTCTGCATGAGATTTGCATATCCCTCTTCTTTGAAGGCTACGGGAGATATGGAAATTGACAAGAAGGCACTCAGCAGCTTCCATATGTTTCATAGACTACAATGACCACGCATGCACAGCCAAGACTTTGCTGTGAACAGGGCTTATCAAATTGATATGACATCAATGTTAATCAAGTGCAAATCCCCTAGAAAAGAACATTCCAGTCAACTATGAAAAATTATGTCTCACTTCATTTTTATATACATTGCTTGGCATTATAAAGGTTTTGTGCTCCCTGCAATTTAGAAACAATATGTATGTATCATATCACAAGGTGGCTGTTACTTTTATAATTTTTTTCAGGTCAGAATTTTTTTTTGCCATATGTCAATTAACGGTCCCTAAACAGGTGAAGCTTGGCAAGCGCAGACAACTAAGCGTCTACCATAGTAGGAAAACATTTAAAATGGCAATTAGAATCATTTAAGGTACTTAGAAATTCAACAGTGATTTTCACTGTATAGTGACTCATCAGTGAACAGGGAACTAGTACAGCTACATTTAGGCTGCAGTTTTTGAACGCACTAAAACCACATGCAGCAATAAAAATGCATCTCCTCTCCCTGCTCGGACAATATGCCGCAGGGGGAGATAAGTGACATGTCAATTACTAGCGGCGAATAAGCGCCACTATTAATGAATGTCTATGTCCCGCATTGCGGGAGTCGGCACGAGCTCCCGTGGTCCCGGCGTAATTGCGAGGCGTAATTACGCCCCGCAATTATGTCGTGTGAATCCTGCCTCACTTATCTCCCCCGCGGCGTATTGTCCGAGCGGGGAGAGGATACGTAATCCATAGTTCTTTATGAGAACTGTGTATTATCGTAATGACTGGGACGTATCTCGCCCCGTATTTAGAGCAGTACGCCGCAAAATACGGGGCGAGATACGTCCCAGTTTAAGCCGTGTGAACATAGCCTAACAAAGGGTTTGAGCTCACCAATGAAAAAGGAGATTTCCCCCTCTGCTGATCCAGCCTATAAGTTTGTTAAATGAATTATGCAGTTTCAAACAGAAGAAACAGTACAGTTCGCAGTCAACTAAATGCACTAGTTCTATCCACTATAACTACTGACCTGATTTTAGGTCCTAACGCAGAGGGTGGAGACAAAGCATAAGGTGGGAGGCCACTTATCTCTAAAAAGGTTTTCTATTTTGGCTTAGAGGTGTGAACTGTGTGAACGGTCTAGAAATGTGGATGAGATTTTAGCACTGAGACACCTTTCAGCAAGACGAGTCTAAGTAAAATTAGTAAGTCTGAAAAAGAAGCAGGACAGAAGGCAGCTGCAGATGGCAAGTCCGAGGATGTGTGGATATGTATTCTGTGACACCATTAAGCATGTTGAAAGGTCTTTTCCCTAAGTAAGTGCATAACAGAAGAGAAGTAGAGGAAAGAGAGGTGGGTCTCTACATAGAACAAAGGTTAGCAAGGTATTTGTATAGAGGGGGAATTACTTGCTATAAGGGGCAAGTACATCTTCATTTTTATTGGCTTCTTTTTCTAAATAAATACAACCTGCCTACATTTACTGCATCCCACCTCCATACACATCTACATACTGCGCCCTGCCACCATGTACAGTTCTGTCATACACCCTATTTATAAATGCATTTATATATTTACTATACCCTATATTTATACTAAACCCTTTAGAATAATCTATGGTATTGTGAAATGCATGTTGAAAGACTGTTATTTATGCTTTTGTATTTATACCATGTATGGTTCTGTTATTAATACATTATTTGACCCACTTGCTTGTCCCCTGTTTACGTCTGTTATTTGGGCTTCTATATAGTAATATTATTGAGACTGTACTCTACACACACACACACACATATATATATATATATAATAATATATATATATATATATATATATATATAATATATATATATATATCATTTCTATGGATGTAGATATATATGAAGTATAAAGAGAGAAAAGATATATTTAAAGGGAGATTAGATACAAATATGAATAACTAGATTAGGTACAGAGAAAAATTAGCTAGAAAGAGATAGCTGGAGATTACATAGAGAAAAGGTATAAATGATTGAGGTTAGTTGATTATAGAAAGCCTGAATATTTATGAGTAGGATATTTAACCTTTCTGATAACTGCTCTTGGTGCGGTTCCAAAAGTCAGACCCTTCTAATCATAATGTTACGGCCTATCCTAGTTCAATGCCATGACACTATAAAATGGGAGTGATCCATTAAATAATGTGTATTAATACGTAAATATATAGTATGTATACACACCATAGTTAGGGTACGTTCACACAGAGTGCTGTGGCAAGTACTGTATGCGGAGCAATACACTGAGTGTTATAGAAGTATGCGCTGGCCAGCAAGTACTTCTAAAGCGCGGGGGGTGGAGGGGCCGGGCCCATTAATTTCTGTTCAATTATCCACAGCACATAAACGTGTCAGGATTGGCCTACCAAGAGGTAGACCAGAGATGTGGATCCTCTGGACCACCGCACGCGATGGTATAAGCCACGCCAGGGAGCAGAGTCTAAGTAGGTCCGGTTTTCATCAGAGCCCGCCGCAAAGCGGGATGGACTTGCTGCGGCGGAGCACTACCAGGTCGTTACCCCTGACGAGACTTGCTTGCGGTGGCGGCCAAGGTGTGGCGTGGTACAAAATCGTGAAGCAAGTTCGTAGTCGGGGACAGGCAGGAAGGTCAGGACAGGCGGCAAGGTTTGTGGTCGAGGGACGGAGGCAAAAGGTACGGTACACAATAAACACAAGATACAACGGGAACGCTTCCTTTCAAGGCAAAAGGCACTATCGATTCGGCAGAGACTAAAGGAAAGGGCAGGACTTAAATAGGATCAGCGCCCGGTGAAAGCCAATCACTGGAGCGCTGTCTCTTTAAATCTAGATGCAGTACCACGCGTGCGCCTTAGGGGGCGAGCCCGCACCCGGCCAGCAACAGGAGCTCGAGCCTGGCCAGGAACAGGAGCACGGTGAGGTAAGTAGACAGTAGAGCGGCGAGCACGGCGGTCGCAGGGACAACCATTACAAAACGCCTGGAAGAAGTGACAACAAGCCCGTATTGTAAGCTGGGGAAGACAGGCATAATTCATAGCTCTCTATGAAAAATCATGGTAAGAGGGAACAATAGACTGTGGTCCCTCACGACCCTCACCAATGTAATATTATTACCTATACAGATTTTATTTTGGGTCTTCCTGGGGTGTCTTTCCTTAGTGTCATAGATTCCTATGACAGTCTAATAATATCTGGTAACTAAGTACTAAATGATTAATGATTTGTTCAGATTACTACAAAATTCCTATCACTTCCTAGATTCCAGTCCTTCCAGGGACATCGGCATTCTAAGACATTATCTGTGGCAATCTCTCAGCTGCCTTCGCTTTTTCATTGTGATCTATCCTTAGCGATAACACTGTTGGCCCGAAGCAGATTCTGTTCTGAGATACAGTACGCACATTTGCTACCTAGTTACAGTTTGCATTTGTGACACAATACAACATGCATGAGCACTTTTCAGATGAATACAGAGATTTGCTCCAGTGCTCTGACCTAAATATGCCAATGACTATCATTTGCAAAATGAAGACAGTTTAGAACCCACATGTATTTCAGACCAGCGCAGCTGCTCTTTGAAGAGGATGTAGGTTTAGATTATCTAATAACTAGATAAGCAGTATTTTCCTATATTGTATGTGGCATACAAAATACTACAGTAAAAATATAGTACACGTATTGGATATATGAATGACTTGCATGTTACACATTTCCTTTTTTATTCCTTCTAAACTGTACTTTGAGTTGACACTTAGCAAATGTTAAAATTAAAGGGACTGTCCAGAATTTTTAAATTGATGGCCTTAGATAGTAGAATGGTGGCGGTCCGATTCTTAGCAACCCCACTGATTAGCTTGAAGTTTGAAGAGGCTACAGCAATAAGACACACAATGCATCATCTTCATTATTTATATACAGCCTTACTGTGTTAATACTAGCATGTACCATATACTAGATAATGAACTGTTAATCTGTGTCCTATTATCTTGAACGCCTTTAAAGGGAACCTGTCACATAGGTTGTGCCACCCTTGCTGAGGGCAGCACAAGCTAGTGACAGACCTCCTGTTTCCAGCACTGTGTCCCTTATTCTGTAAGATGCAGCAGTTTTAGAGCATTTACCACTCAAATCTTATTCATGATCAGGTCTTATCTCAACCCACCAAAGGCTAGCTACGCCAACTGACTGTTATTAACATGTTTCTGCCTATTCAAAGTAATAGGTTTGTCAGTTGAGGTGGGCGGGGCTAGCCTTGGATTGGCCGGGTTTGAAAAAAACTGACACTCGGAAGGACTCTTCGAATGACTCTTCTGGCTGAAAACTGCAGATTTGAGCATTAAATACACGAAAACTACAGCATCTTACAGAATAAGGGACACAGCGCTGGGAACAGCAGGTCTGACACTGACTTGTTCTGTCCTCAGCCAGAGGGGCAAAAACTATGTGACAGGTTCTCTTTAAAAGGGTTAACGTAACGTTTCTCTTTAGGAAGAGGCACCATGTAGGTGTGTGGAGACTTATACACCCTGGTTGCAACACTGAAATTTAAATGTAACAAAAGGCTCATGGGAAAAGAGCAGTGCCATTTTTTGGATATAGCATTCCTCTAGTCACATTCCACTCACTGAGTCTTTCAATCTGACTGTCGTCCTCTAGCCAATGCGAATTCAACTCTGCATTTATAAGGGACAAACACTCCCCGAAACAGCTGTCTGCAGGTGAATATGTGGTTTGGCTCTTACTCCCAGTCAGAATGCAAGGCTCAGTGGGACAAATGTGACTTGAGGAACTTTAGATAAAATAGGTGGTGCTACAGAGTCCAAACTCTTTTCCCATTAGCTTATTTAAATATATTCTTTTAAATGGGACACAATTGCAATACCTAGTACAGCCACTATGAAAAGTATGGCATGTGTTAGTACAAACACAGCCTGGATCAACACTTTGGCTGTAATTGAATAATTATGCTATGTTGATACAATGTTTTACTGTCTAGCTCCATTGACTCCCAATGGATTTAGTTACGGTTTTTGACTCTGGTCAAAATAAAAAAGACTGTTAGGGTGTGTTCACATGATGTATTTGTGGGGTGTAATTCGGCATGTAGTTGCGCAAATACTACAGTAATTCATAGCTCTCATTGACATGTCACTTCTTCCCAGCACGTACACACCGGGGAAAGTGAAAGTCAATGGGAGCTGGCTGTCAGCGCTTTAGAAGCATGCACAGGCCAGTGCGTACTTCTGAAACGCGCCGCAATACGCCCTCCCTGACACAGCCCTATTTTTTAAATCTGGCATATGTTACTTTATGTGAGAATAACTTTTTGACACTTTTACCTATCCATGTGATTCAGAGATTGTTTTCTCGTGACACATTGTGCTTTAAGTTAGTAAGAAATTTTGATCCATACAATCCTTGTTTGTTTCTGAAAAACATCAAAATTTCATGAAAATTTGGAAAAATTTGTCATTTTGAAAGTTCCAAAATTTCTGCGTGCAAGACGGATAATTATTCACCACATAATAGTTTATAACTAGCATCTATCATATGTACACAATAGGCTGGCAACTTTTTTTAAATGTTTTTTTTTTTTTTTTTACGACATTAGAGGGCTTAGAAATTTTGTAGTAATTTTTCACATTTTCAAGAAAATTTGTAACATAGATTTATTTAGGGAGCAGTCCAAGTATGACATGGCTTTGAGGGGCCTGCATGTAAGATACCCCCATAAATGACTCCATCTAAGAAACTACACCCCTTAAAGTATTTACAACAGTGTTTAGGAAGTTTGTTAATCCTTTAGGTATTTCACAGAAATTAAAGCAAAGTGGAGGTGAAATTTCAAAATTTCACTATTTTTGCAGATTTTCAATATTTATCCATTATTCACTGGAATGCGGTAAATGTGACTAGGTAAATGCAACTTAATATCAATTCCCCCAGGTCTGCCGTTTTTAGGGATATCCCATATGTGGCCCTAGTGCATTATTTGTCTCAACCATAAGTCTCAGAAAAGGAGGAGCACCTACTGGACTCAAGGGTCTCATTTTCAATACGATTTTATTTAGAGGCCATTTCAGGTTTCAGGACATCCTAAGGTGCTAAAACTTAATAAACACCCCTAAAAGACCACATATTGGAAACCACACCCCTTAAGGAATATATTCAGGGGTGCATTGAGTATATAGACCCCACACGTGATTCCCAAATTTTTTTTAGCATTAGGCTGTGAACATTTTTTTCAAACAATCTGCAATTTTAGCTTAAACATTTTTCATATTCACAAGGAATCCTGGAAAAAAGGACTCCATTTTTTCCAAGTTCGGCAATACTACATGTGGGTGTAAACTGCTTTTTGGGAGCATGTCAGAGCGTACAAGGGAGTGAGCGCTATTTTGCTTTTGGAATGCAGATTTTGGTGGGGCCATGTCGCATTTGTGAAGCCCCCAAAGTAGCAGAACAAGTGAAACCTTCCAGAAGTCTCCCCATTTTGGATTCAACAGCCCTCAGGGATCTTATCTAGTGGTGTACTGTGCATTTTGGGTGCACAGGTGTTCCATAGTTTTTTTTAGCATTGGGCCATGAATGCCATGGGGGGAAAAAAAGCAGTTCCGCCATTGTTTTTGAATTTCAATTTTACAATGTTCGCCTTGCAGTGTAAATGACAGGATTACTTTACTATGGGGGCTGGTACAATTACAATGATATAGATTTTATATAGTTTTTTTCTGTTTTATTACTTTTACACAATAGAAATATGTCTATAAAAAATTGCGTTTTTAAGTTGTCCTATTCTGACAGCCATAACTTTTTTATTTTTCTGTGTATGGAGCTGATTATGGGCTTGTTTTTTTGCGGGATGATATGATGTTTTTATTGGTTCACTTTTTATTAGGGTTTTTGTGAGATGTTTTGAACAAAATACAGCAATCTTGGTAGTGTTTTTTATTTTTATTTTTATAGCGGTCACTGTACGGTATATATGACATGCTAGCTTTACTCAGCAGGTCAATACGATTACAGCGATACCCAATTTGTATTTTTTTATGTTTTATTGCCTTTATACAATAAAAACACTTTTATTCAACCAGGAAAACACGTTTTTGCATCGCCATAGTCTGAGAGCCATAACTTTTTAATTTTTCTGTGTTTGGAGCTGTGTAGGACTTTTTTTTTG
The DNA here is from genome assembly GCA_025379985.1 of Phyllomedusa bahiana. Lineage (NCBI taxonomy): Eukaryota > Metazoa > Chordata > Amphibia > Anura > Hylidae > Phyllomedusa > Phyllomedusa bahiana. The sequence goes on along the minus strand of JAODAL010003849.1, from coordinate 55,931 downwards.
CGGGATGAGTTGACATTTTTATTAGTATCATTTTTGGGGGGACAAGGCTTTTTGATTGCTTTTAAATCCATTTTTTGGAAGGCAGGGTGAAGAAAATACTGCACTCCTATTAGTGTTTTTTATTTTTATTTTTAACAGCGCTCACCGTGCAGTATCCGTGATAAGTTAGATTTACTTAGATTTACTAACTTTGGTCGATACGATTACGGCGATATCCTGTTTATATAGTTTTTTTATGTTGAAGCACTTTAAAAAAAAGTGTTTTTAGTGTGTAAAACAATATTTATGCATCGCTATCTTCTGAGAGCCATAACATTTTTTATTTTTCCGTATACAGAGCTGTGTAAGGACTTTTTTTGCGGGATGAACTGACATTTTAATTGTTACAACTTTGGCGTTTATAGGAGTTTTTGATCGCTTTTTATTCCATTTTATGTGCTGTGGTATGAACAAAAATCTTAATAATGTGATTTTTTTTTTTTTTTTACGGCTTTCCGAGTATGGGTTAATTAGCAAATATGGGTAATTTATTTATTTTTTATCTTTTTTGGGGTGATTGGAATTTGTAAAGGGGAAAAGGGCGGTGTACGTGTTTTTATTTTATTTTTCGTGTTTGTGTTTTACCTGTTTTTCACTTTTCTTTACTTTCTTTTACTTTTTCACATTTTTTTTACTTTTCCCCATAGGGAATTTGAATGAGAGATCTTCAGATCCCTCATTCAATAGGAATCAGTACATAGCTTGTTGCTGTGTACTTGTTCCTATAGCAACTGTTAGTCACAATGCCGGGCCATGCCCACAGGGCACAGCCGGGCATCGTGATGTCACAGACAACCCGGAAGGCATTCTATGTCTTCCGTGCTGTCTGTCAGAAGGCAGGAGCTGCATGGATCGTTGCTGCTGCCGACAGAGACGCACGAGGGGATAGCTACTCCGGCATCACCCTTAGTTATTGCGACCTATTGGTCGCGATAATTAAGGGGTTAATCGCCCCGGAGTGATCTCGGGTCGGGGCCGACGCTGCGGGATGTCAGCTGTAATATACAGAGTGCACACAGGTTTCTATGGTTACCTATCCATATCTTCCTGCCTAATTAGACAGAGATCAGGAAGTGACATCAGAATGGACGGAGCTCGCTCTCAGAAAAGACTCTTCATTTCAAACAAGATTAGCTTTTATCTACAAATAAGCAATTTTTTCACTTGTCAGACCACTTCTAACTTTGTTTACTGATGATTAAATCGCCTGCATTTACGTCTTTGTAATGTCTCAGCTACTTATAGGGGAGCTAAATATGCTAATCATTGCTATAGAACCACCAAAAGCCAGATAAGGTGGAGTAAGTGTAAAGCTGCCCATGATTCAGTGAAACAGCATGGTGAGAAAATTCCTTTAAAGAGGTGCTTGAGGTATAGTTATACCATAATCATATAGTGTCCATAATCATAAGGTATTTCAATCATTATAACGTAAAATGTATGTTTTACTCAAAAACACAACAAGGCCATTCTTATAGCTCAATGGCCGGACTATAGACTGAACCGAGTAGGAGGTAACACAAGTCCCTATGTTACTTGTTCATAGTGCAGATAATTAATAAACAGAAGCTCACACACCCATCCACTTGGGAAGCAACTGAATGATGAAAAACTGCATATTAAATAAGTACCAATTTATGTTTTAATATATACTTTTGCATGCATCTCTAAACTTGTGCAGTTAAAGTCCATGAAAAATATGTATGCATAAACATGTTTATATTTTACTCAGATATCGTGAACAGTCATTTTCAAACTTCTTTAGGCTAGGGAACCCCAAATTATCTTAGACTCCACTGTGAATTCTAGCCCTTTTCTCCATACAGGAGGTAAAGTACCAGACTACAATGTGATTGTTTTCAATAGTGATCTCATCTGTGCTGCAACCGACCACCATAACCAAGTGACACTTTATTGGTATAAATGACATGACATGTATAAATGACATTGGTATAAATGAGTGAGCAAAACCCCCGGTCAAACTAAAAAACAGACTAAACTGTATACAAACATGTGGTCTCTGCTCCTTTGACCAGTTCACACATCCCAAAATTCCCCAAATAATTCCCAAGGAGATCATATGATCCCATCTTCAGACTCAAAATATTTGTGCAGATCCTAGACAGATTCTAAAATTTAATTGAATACCCAGACTTGAAACATCAGGACAAATTCTAACTACAGACATCAGACCACAATACACAGCAGCATTGACCTGCTCAAGCTGAAGGAAGTGTGCAAAATGCTGCAGGGATAGGAGGGGTAAGAACGCTATGTTAAGACTAACTGCCGGAGTGTGTATATGCTTTTTGGATTGTGATGTTGAGTGCCAAGCTTTGGTTAAGAAGAGTGAAGAAATCAGGCGATACCTTTTAAAGGCTAACTGAGTATATTTGTTGATAAGCTTTTGAGAGTACTCGCTCTCTTTGTCAGACATGATGTTATATAAGAAATTGAAAATTTGCAGACTTTTTATACACAGAAGACATGGACCTTCAAAGGAACTTAGAATATTTAAAAATAAAATGTAATATAAGTAGAGAAGTCATTTACAACAGGTCAAGAAATAAACAATCTGGAAACTTGTGAGGTGTGATGGAGGGATCAGTAATTATTGCTCTTATCTCTTTGCTCTCAGGTCGTGATTTGTGGCCCTCACAGTTCATACATAGTGTGACATGAAACCGGCATGAATATTTAGTCCATTTTGCAGAGTTTGAAATTTTTGTATTAATTTAAATTCCCACTCCTTCCTTTCCCTCTGCGTCTTAAAATGTGTCATTAAAACCACAACCTGCAAATACAAAGAGACCCGGAATGAAGCCTGAGTGCCCCTAGTTGTCACCTACAACCCACAGCTGGAGATCCTACGAAGGATTGCCAAGGAACTCCAACCTGTGCTACATAGGGACAACAGACTTAAAGAAATATTCCCAGTCCCCCCTCTCCTTTCCTTTCGGCAACCACCAAACCTGCAGCGCATTATTGTCCGGAGTGCCCTGAAGGCTCCTACTGAAAATGGCACCTCATCCTGCCTGCGAAACAGATGCAAGACCTGCAGGCACATCCACACCGCTGACAGTCTATCTATCCGACAGTCACAACAAGTACACAGAATTAGGCGAATATTTTCCTGCAGGTCTTCCAATGTGGTGTATCTCATAATGTGTGTGCAATGTCCCACCACAGGCCTCTATGTGGGGGAAACAGGGCAGAGATTCAGTCAGCGCATGAATTCACACAGATTCACCATTAATAACATAACTGATCTTCCTGTGGCTGCACACTTCTCCAGAGATGACCATTCTATTGAAGATTTGCAGGTTGTGGTTTTAATGGGACATTTTAAGACAGAGAGGGAGAGGAAGGAATCGGAATTTAAAAGAATACAAAAATTTCAAACTCTGCAAAATGGATTAAATATTCATGCCAGTTTCATGTCACACTATGTGTGAACTGTGTGGGACACAAATCACGACCTGAGAGCAAAGAGATAAGAGCAATACTTACTGATCCCTCTTTCACGCCTCACAAGTTTCCAGATTGTTTATTTCTTGACCTGTTGTAAGTGACTTCTCTACTTATATTGCATTTTGCTATTTTTAAAGATTCTAAGTTCCTTTGAAGGTCCATGTCTTCTGTGTATAAAAAGTCTGTACATTTTCAGTTTCCTGAATAACATCATGTCTGAAGAAGGGAGCTAGTAATCTCGAAAGCCCACTATCAAATATACTCAGATAGCCTCTAAAAGGTATCGCCTGATTTCTTCACTCTTCTACTACTTTCTATGGCTAACATGGTACAACATTATACTACTAGAAGCTTTGGTTAAGTACAGCACTTTCTCATCAGAATGTGTCTGGTACCAATATAAACAAACTTCTACCTACATAGGGGGAAACAAAGATTAAAAATTACCTATAAGCCTTTCTTCATCCAAATCTTTCCACAAACTTGGTTGAACTTGACGGACGTCTTTTTTCAACCGAACTAACTTTGTAACTATGTTACATTGCTCAGAATTATTAGAGACTACAGACAAGCAATATCTAGTCTTATCCTGCAGTCATCTGCTAATCTATTTCCCTTTACCCCTGTTTCTTCCTAAATTCTAGAGATCAGGTTATAGGCAGGATGAGATTACAAAAGTGTAAAATAATTTAGTGTAGAATTTTTTTAGTCAGTGTTAAGTAAAGGCACCTTTATTTGGTTACGACAATTTTTACTCATTTATCTCTGTACCAGTCAAGTGGAATGTTAAATGATAGTCCCACCTATTTTCAAGTTCAGCAAGTTGTGGACATTTACACTGTTGTTGTTGCCCAGGTAGGTAGTTTAGTTGCCATTCCTGGGTAGTCTTGGCAGATTATTTTGCTGGAAAATAAATTATTTCCAGCACAAATATTCCATAGCATATTTTTCCTTTTTAGACCATAGAAGTTACCAACAAGTTTCAGATTCTTCTTCATGTCTTTTGCTTTCTACATTAGTTTTCTTTTTAGCTATAGTCTGTTTTTTCTTTGCATTATTTTTTTTGGTCTGCAACTGACGGATTTAAAAGTGCCAGTGAAAATTGACATTGGTTTGCATAAGATTTTTTAATCTATCTCCCACTGAGTAAAATAATTGGATTTTTTTTTTTTTTTTTAAATCCAGGTGTAAAATTAGTATTTCAGTGTAAGACAACAGCATGCCTCACTGATCTTTTGGTGCATGTCATAAGAACCCTCTCCCCAAGATTGTTACTGTTGAAGTCAAGAGGAGAAATATCAATAAAGGGATAGAGATGTAATTGTGATTTTGTAGGGTAGAATACACCACAACTATATGAGGTGTACAGAAACTAAGCAAAAAGCAACATTTCGGGTGTGAAATCACCATTTTCAAACAAGTGAAGACATGGACATGCGTGTTGGATATGCCCAAAAGTATAGATTAAAAAACTGATCGTGTGAACTTAGACTCAGGACTCAGACTTGGAGCCTGCACAGAAAAGTGACTATGAGTGCATGAGTCGCTGTGTGGAGCCGCTCTATGGAACCTTATTCTGTATAGGAAAGTACATTCATAATGCAACAAATGAAGAAGCTTGATATATTTATAATGGGTTTTCTACTAGGACAATCAGGAACATATGGAGGTGACTTACAAGACGACAGGATTTGTGCCACTCAAATCTGTAATATGGATATGTGCATGATTATAAAGGATATATCAATGAATCCTATCCACCTGAGACTCAAACACATTTGCATTTTTTTTCTCAATTCTAGTTTATATCTATAACAGAGCAAAAATAAAAACTGCAAAAAAAGGGAAACAACATAATAAACAATGCATCAGTAAGCTCTAGCCAATCCTAGCTGATCTCCCATAAAGCTGAAAATAATGAGGCATACGGGTTAAAGTTGTAAGTTTTGTCTCTCGTAGTTGAGGTCTACCTATGATGTCTATTACAGGCCTCTCATCTTTTTAAGTGAGAGAACTTGCACAATTGGTAGCTGACTAAATACTTTTTTCCCCACTGTACGCGCTTAGATTTGTGGTCCCCTCATTTTAAAATATGATCTTCGTAGTGAGACAACCCCGTTAAGGATAACCAAGTCAATGTTTTGGAGTGGCCATCTCAAAGCCCTGATCTCAATCCTATTGAAAATTTATGGGCAAAGCTGAAAATGCAGGTGCGAGCAAGGTGACATACAAACATGGCTCAGTTACACCAGTTCTGTCAGGAGGAATGGGTCAATATTCAACTATTGTGAGAAGCTTGTGGAAGGATATCAAAAACGTTTTACCCAAGTCATACAGTTTAAGGGCAATGCTTCCAAATACTAATGAAATGTATTTAAACTTTTGACTTTGCAGAAAGTAATAAAAATGCCTTAAAAATTCTCTCTGTCTCATTCTGGCATTTGGCAAAAAGAAATAATTGTGGTAATCCTAATTGACCTAAAACAGGTAAGGTTTATTCTGATTTCATGTCAGACAGTGAGAAAAACATGCATATGGGTCTTTCTATATAGTGTATGTAAATTCTGGTTTCAACTGTATTTTGTGTGGTGTCTTTCTTATACTCAGAAGTTTTTTAACTTTGAAAATCACAAGTTTTTAAACATTTTCACAACATTTTGATATTTTTCACAAATAAACAACGATGGTATGGCCAAAAATTTTTTACTAACTTAAAGCACAATAGGGCACATTTATCAAGGTGGTTGTGCCAGACTTCTGGCACAATTTGCACCAAAAATAATGTCACACATGCTTTACACCACATTTATTATGTGTTCTAGACAGTTTCTAGACACATCTGCACCTTGTCCGACAAAGGGACATGACCTTGGTCAAAAGGGGAGTGGCGTCATAGGAAAAGAGGTGTGGCTTATGGTGCAATGCCATGAGCCAAAAATGCAGCAACATTTTGTGGTAGTTAGTGGCATAAAAGAAAGCCAATTTAAAAGTGGACAAAGTTAGACTAGACAGTTTTTACCTGCACCAGATTTATGAACACTATGATAAATGTGTCGCATTCCAAGACTGTCTAGTTTAACTTAAAACTGTCTTACAGTAGACAATATTAATATATCTGCCCTTTTGTGTCACGAGAAAATAATCTTTGAATCACATGGATAGGTGACACGAGTCAGATTTGAAAAATAGGGCTGTCATAGAGTTCAACACAAAATGTCACATGTTTAGATGCTTTAAAAGCCAAAGGGGGCAATATTAAAGAATCGAAAATAAAGAAAAGATTTGGTTTAACACCTTTTTATTTACTACTGATTTCCATATGTGTTCCTTCATAATTCAATGTGAATCTCCAATGTAGAAAATATATAAAAAAAGAAAATTTATCGAATGAAAGGTGTGTCCCAACGTTTGACTGCTACTTTATGTATTGAATATTTCAAGTATGAGATTTTTTCTTTTAATTGAAAAGGGCTGAGTCTTTAAACTAGGCTTGGTTATGTTTTATGCAGAGAACAATGAAATCTCAAAACTTTAAGGCATTCTGGAGCAAAATGTGCTGCTCAGTGTCAGAGAGCTTGGTTTCGGTCGCAGGTCATAGGGCCTCCAACAGAATAATTACCCAAAACACACAGCTAGAAACATGCAATATTGGCTAAAAGCAAAGCATTGGACTATTCTAAAGTGGCTTCTATGAATCCAGATCTAAATTCTATTGAACATCTGGGATAGAAGTTGAAACATGCAGTCTGGAGAAGACAGCTGGAACAGTTTTCTCACGAGGAATGGGCCAAAATATCTGTGGACAGAGGCAGAAGTCTCCTTGAGAGTTACAGAAATCGCTAGTTTGCAGTGATTGCCTCAAAAGGTTGTAAAAATATTAATATTAATATTAAGTTATGGGTACCATCGTTTTGGCCAGGCCAGTTTCATTAGTTTTTTTTTTTTTTGGTTGAACCACAATTCAAAAGCAAATGTCTGATTTTTATTAGTTGTTTTTCAGTAAATTTGTAATTTAATATTACAATTTGCTATTCAACTGCCTCAAACAATTCTTTGGGCTATCAGCTGACCATGTGGGCATTAGTGTAAGGGAATGGTTGATTGTTAAGCCTCTATAAAAAGAGTTTCACTTTGTGGCTGGTTGCTGCACATACTGGTAGCTGAGAGTCTGTGTCTTGTGAGCTCATAGCATTCAGTACTGTTTTGGTAGTTATCTGGTCCTAGTTTGTTACGGTCATGTTTGAGTTTGTTTCTTTTCCGCTCTGTGTCAGTCTTGCTTTGTGTTCTATTCCTGAGTTCTCTTTGGTGGTTTTCAGTTTTTTTGGTTAGGGTTAGCAGAGCAAGGGATATTGGTAGGGATATTGTCAGGGGTAGTAAAGAACCAGGGGTATCTGGTGACAGGGCCAGCTTTAGAGACAGGTTAGGGACCAAGATAGGGAAAGTTAGTTGTTAGACTTAGGTGTTTTTGGGTGTCTTGTTTCTGGGTGCAAGTCATTATCCTTCCATTTCCATGCATGCCCTTGTCATTGTCCACCTTACTATCCATCGTCCATTGGTAAGTCCCTAAGTTTACTTTTTGATATTTCGTATTACTTGCATGTAACTGCTGGCTGGCTTATTTCTATTATAGATTTTGTGCCAACCAGCGTTGTTACAGAAAAGTTCTTGTGCAGTGCAACACTCTTTTATCCCTAGCAATGGTTACCTCACACACAGTATATGTCCTGTGTATGTACTGTATGTTTGTCACATATTTATCTCAGTCCTGTGCTGTCACTGTACATCAACCATTCCCACAACAAAATTCATGGTGGGACTGGCCTAATTGTTGGAGCTGTTTTATAAGCAGACAAGCAAAACATTACAATTTTCCTGCTACTGCTGGTGTGAATGTGTATTATTCCTACTAATATACACATAAGAGTACTGTTTTCTCTAAACATGACATGGTAATATTTTTGATATAACGAATAAAGTATTATAAATAGTTATAACCTTATTTGAATATTAACTGTTTCCATCAAAGTCTAACAGATGTAAAAAACACATGTAAAAGATGACATGATACATATAAAGAGACTAAATATGTTTCTGAAAGCTGAATTTACCCAAAGAAAAAAACCTATGATACCAAATGTGATAGTATAATGGGTACTTCTACATACCTAGGAAATATCTGCTGATATTTTTTTCTTTTGCTTATACAAATTTATGCTCAGGACATACCACTCTGCCCTGCAGTGTGCCACACAAAATCTTTCACCTCCCTCATCTCAACCTTCTACAACAACCCTAAACGCCTGTTTGACACCTTCAACTCCCTCCTAAGGCCTAAAGCTCAGGCCACGGTCACTGACCTCTGTGCTGAAGACCTGGCCACTCACTTCAAAGAGAAAATTTACAGAATCGGCAAAACATCTCATCTCAAACCCCAAGCAGCAGCCATCTGGTCCCTCCCCGCACATCCCCCAGCCTACTCTCAGCTCTTGACCCGACGACAAAAGAAGAAGTGTCCAGGCTTCTCTTGAATGCTCGCCTCACCACCTGCTCTAGTGACCCATTCCCTCCCACCTTGTCCAGTCTATTTCTCCAGCTGTCCTCTCTCACATAACTGCAATCTGTAACCTCTCTCTCCACTGGGATCTTCCCATCTTCCTTTAAACACGCTGTTATAACTCCTTTACTGAAAAAGCCCTCTCTGGACCCATCCTGCGCTGCCAACTACTGACCAGTCTCTAACCTTCCCTTCATCTCTAAAATCCTGGAATGCTTGGTCTATTCTCGCCTAATCCGCTATCTCTCTGCTAACTCTCTTCTCGATCCTCTACAATCAGGTTTCCGCACCCTACACTCCACAGAAACTGCTCTAACTAAAGTCTCCAACGATCTCCTCACTGCTAAATCTCAGGGCAACTACTCATTGTTGTTTCTTCTGGATCTCTCTGCAGCTTTTGACACTGTTGAGCACCAACTTCTCAGCATGCTCAGCACCATTGGCCTCCAGGACACCGCTCTCTCTTGGTTCTCATCTTACCTTTCTAACTGCTCCTTCAGTATCTCATTTTCAGGTTCTACCTCCTCTCTTCTTCCTCTTGCTGTCGGGGTTCCTCAGGGATCCGTTCTTGGTCCTCTCCTCTTCTCAATCTATACAGCCCCCATTGGACAAACCATCAGCAGATTTGGCTTCCAGTACCATCTCTACACTGATGACACCCAATTATACACTTCTTCTCGAGACATCACTCCTGCCCTGCTACAAAACACCAGTGGCTGTCTGGCCGCTGTCTCTGACATCATGTCCTCCCTATATCTTAAACTAAACCTTACTAAAACTGAACTTCTAGTCATCCCACCATCTACTAACAGACCTTACCCTGCCATTTCTGCCTCAGTGTGTGGCACCACCATAATCCTAGGCAGCAGGCCTGCTGTCTTGGGGTTATACTAGATTCCGATCTGTCTTTCATCCCCTATATCCAGTCCCTTCCTCGATCCTGTCACCTGCACCTCAAGAACATCTCCAAAATCCGTCCTTTTCTCACTGTGGAAACTACTCAAACTCTCATTGTGGCTCTTATTCATTCTTGTCTCGACTACTGTAACTCCTTGCTTATCGGTCTCCCTCTGTGCAAACTCTCCCCTCTCCAATCTGTCCTGAATGCAGCAGCCAGGCTTGTCTTTCTTTCCAGCCGCTATACTGATGCCTCTACCCTGTGTCAGTCACTGCACTGGTTGCCTATCCAGTATAGAATACACTATAAACTCATCACTCTCACCCATAAAGCTCTCCACAGCGCTGCTCCTCCCTACATCTCCTCCCTCATCTCTGTCTACCGCCCTACCTCTCCGCTCTGCTGATGATATCAAATTACATTCCTCAATCATCCGAACCTCCCATGCCCGTCTCCAAGACTTCACACGTGCAGCACCAGTTCTCTGGAACATGCTACCGCGGGCGATCAGGCACACTCAGAACTCTCATAGCTTTAAAAGGGCTCTGAGAAGACATCTTCTCACTCTGGCTTACCAGAATCCCTAATGGATAACACCCCCCCCCCCCCAACTCCCTAGCGCACTCATCTCATTTCGGCACTTAACTGTATATAGATGTACTGTTTGGGTGGCAGGTTCATCCGAATTCTACATAAAAAAAAACCATATTTATGTCACATGGCTGGACATTGTAAATCTAGCACTGCTTACCCTTCGTCTCACCCATACAACCTAATAGATTGTAAGCTCTTGCGAGCAGGGCCCTCTCACTGTGTGTCTCATCTGTAAGTAGCTTTTCATTGTGCAATGTATGTCTTTTGTCTGTACCTACACCCTCCAAATTGTAAAGTGCTGCAGAATATGTTGGTGCTATATAAATAAAGATTATTATTATTATTATTATTATTATTATTATTAAGCACCAATAGGCTTCGCAGCACAGTACAGAGATTCCATCTGTCCCAGTACTAAACATACCTATATATCCAAAATTTAATGTAAGCTTGTATACTTAATAACTGCATCTAATTATTGTATTATCTATACTGATCCGAAAATCAGATGGAAATTATGACAATATTATTGAATCGTTAAATCCTACCTGAAATTATAACTACTAAGAAATAAATATTTAACCCCTTAAGACACCATGACATACCTGTAGATAATGATTTCTAGTGCCTTAACTCACGTAATGGCGTACAAGTATGTCATAATGATTGTGTAGGCACAGAAGGTGTGCCTGCACAATTTCTGCACAGAAAGTCAAGCTTCTGCTGTAATGGCCGGGATCAGAGATAATTCCAGGCCATTTAACCCTTGTCGCAGACAATAGTTAATACAGCATTTAAGTGGTTCGACAGAGGGAAGGTTCTCTTTTTGTCACTTATTGGCACCATGCAAACGATATTGCAGGCTGCAAAAGGTCACTGTAAGTCAACTGGAATCCTAAGGGTATGTTCACATGATTGATTTTGACGCTGTTCTCAAAACGGTTTTCGGAGCGTTTCCACTCCCAAAACAGCATCAAAACCTCGCCTGAAACACGGTTCTTCAAAAGAGGTTTTAGACGCGTTTATGGACAAGGTTTTGGGCGAGGTTTTCACCAATAAACAATTAATAGCCAGGTCAAAAAACGTGCCGAAAAACGCTCCAAAAACGTATCACAAAAAGCGTTGAGAAACGCGCCTAAAACACGCTTCCAGAATTGACATGACACTTCTTTTTCAGCGCCCAAAACAGCTTCCAAAGAATTGCATAAAAACCTCATTGTGTGTGAACTAGAACTCTGTTTTACATAGGAATCAATTAAATGAACTGGGGGTGTTTTGGACGCTGTTTTGGGCGCAGACACTCTCCGAAAACCACTTCCAAAACAGCGTCCAAATAAGCCGTGTGAACATACCATAACAATGTAATTAAACTGTAATTGTAAATAAAGTTTTTAAGAAAGATAGCACTTACATAAAAACACAAGAAAACACATTTTAAATTAAAATTTATTTCATTTAAAAAAAGTGGTAACCAAAAGAAACACATTGGGCAACATGTATTTGTAGCGTAGAATGTGCCTGAATTTATGAACTTATGCTCCAGCGGGTCATAGATTTAGCGCTTTCTAGTTACAAAGCGACACTTCTGGCTCAGGTAATTCACTTTAAAAGTGGTGTACCTGTTCCAGCAACAATGCACCTGGATTTGCCAATAAAAAGGCATACAAGTGTAGTTTTGCATGGTTGTAGTGCGACACGCCTCCAGCACGTCCACTGATCTCAGGCACATTACAAAGTGCCATGGGCGCTCTGCAATGCGCCTAATATTGGAGTGCGATATAAATATATAGTGAACAGGGCTGCGACAGTCTTTGGGTTGAAAAGACGCCAGACTTCTGCCGCAGCCCTGTTCATACATGTCACCCATAGTGTATCACTATGATCGTAATGACCCAAATAATAAAGTTGACATCTTACTGCAAGTGCAAGGTGAATGCTGCCCCAAAAAATATTAACAAAAATGGCCCATTTCCTTTTTCCATCCAAAAGAAAAAAAAAGTTTAATAAGTCCCATGTATCCAAAAATGGTTGCGATAAAAATAGCATATTCCCCACATAAAACAAGTCCTCATATGGTTACAATGACAAAGCAACACACACAACTATGGATTCCAGCATATGATGACATATAATAAAAAGGTTTTTTTTTAAGTTTTTTCATCATGCAAAAATAAAACATAAATAAACTACACATATTTGCTATCCCTATAACTCCACTGACTCACACAATAAAGGTAACACATTATCTATGCTGCAGAGTGAACAGGAAAGAAAAACAATATATAGAAAACAGCAAAATTGCTGTTTCTACCTTTCCCTTCCCGAAAGAGTTAATAAATGATAATATATGAGTTGTATCAATTGTTTTTGGAAAGAGGTGATGGAAAAATGATAAAAATGTTTGGTCCGTAAAAGGAGTTATCCAGTTCCTAAAAAAAATAACAGTAGGCTCCCAGTGCCTCATTTAAAAAAAAACACCTATACTCACCTTCCTCTGCTTCTTCATTCCAGTACTGCGTCTCTCGGGTCTTTTGTTTACCTTGTTCTTCTTCTGAAAAGGGATTTTACAGCTGCAGCAACTAATTGACTGCAGCGGTCACGTGCCACTCAATTATATCATGATTCAGAAGTGAATGTCTCCGACCAGTAATGTAAGGACATGTGACCACTGCAGCCAATCAGTGGCTCCAGCGGTAAAATCCCTGTTTGGAATAAGAACAAGGTAAACAGAAGATGAGAGAGACGTACGGCAACATGTCCCATACAAATGCGCCGTTGTTTTTTGTGCCAAAAAAAGTTGATGCCCTATTCTCTATATAAATGAAATGTTATGTACCAATATACTAAATTATGCAATGCGCCTAGATAGGCGCATCAATTTTACAATGCAAGGTAGACCATATGCCAGATTTTTGACAGGTTCGTTCATTCAGGTGCACTTTACACTGATTTAATGCGCCTTAAAACTAGCATGGTGGTAACTCTTTTTGGAAATGTCGTCCCAAGTGCCAGAGCAGAGGAAGGTGAGAACTGGCTGTTTTTTATGGGGTACCAGGAGCTTGCTACTAATTTTTTTTAGGAATCGGAGAAAATCATCCTGGTCCCTAAAGAGTTATGAAAGCTGAACTCCATGACCTAGGAAAGATTTATACAGAGTATTTATAAAGCATTAAAGCTACAGATTATATGACTAATTTGTATTCTACATACGGTATTTATTTTTAAACCACACTCCACATCTGTCTATATATGCTCTAATCATTCAAACCATACCCTGAGGTCAAGACCTTTTTCTACTAAGTTGTGACCTTTTACTGTGGACAGTCTGTTTTGTCTTAAAATCTGGACTCTTTGGAGACAGTACAATAGCTGTTGCTACATAACATTCTAATTTCTTATGTTTCTTTACACAATGGATTATAACTCACTATAGCTATGAAATCCATTAAATTAATTGGCTGAGACCATTAAATTGCTTCTGTAAAATGTATACGGCTATACAAATACTTGTGAATTATTGAAACTTTTTTAAATCTAAACTTATAAATTGAGGCTACGTTCACATACATTTTTTTCCATTTCCTGAATATACACACAAAAAATGTATTCAATTACATTGCTATTTGCATTGAGTTTGATGGATGCAACGTTAGTAAAAAAAAAACACCTTTTGTATGGGACAGCCCTCGCATTCCCTCCTTTCCCCCTTACTCCTCTTCCTTCTGTTTGTTGTCTGTGTGATTTTTATGTCGTGTTAGTGTACAATCTGTTTATGTGATGGTGGTCATTTAGTGCCCCCCCAGTTGTAGGATTTGGTGTTAGTTCATTCATGTGAGTTGATGCCATCGCATAAAGCTGTATTCATGTATCCATATATTGCAACATGGAAAAGAAATGTTTTAACTAAGCTTAATTAAAGTAACAAGTTTAAAATTCACCTACTGTGAGTCTATGTATGGCAAGCAACAGGACGCTGAAATCTCGTGGTTGCTGGAAACAACGTTGCTAAACTGATTAGTTCATTACCCTGATTTATCTACATGTCTTGGTTTTGATATTTGCATTTGTGATATTTGCTTTGTTGGTGCAGAAGTTCGCACGTCTGTTATTTTACTCTGTGCTACTATTTGTCATAATTCATTTCCTTCAATAAAGCTGTATTTTTGAATGTGAAAAAAAAACACCTTTAGAACATATTTTGGTGATGCTTTCACTTTGGATCTTTTTGAAGCACAAGAAAAGCATAGTTCCCTGCACTTTTCTGACCTTTTAATAAACGTATACAAGACATAACTGTTTTTTAGAAAAAACTTTGAAGTCAATGTATAACGTATGTAAACATAAGGGCTTATATTTCCATATTTTAAAGTGTCCATTTTTCTATCCATATGATCTCTGGGCCCTCCCCTACCCACTTAACTTACTTGAAAAAAGATATACTCTTTGTGAATACACCAGAAAAAAAACAACCTAAAATCCACATAAAATATTCATTGAAAATTGCATTGCCTGACGCGGTTTTCAATGGTAGAATCCAACGAGAATCCAACATGTAAATTTTACAGCAGTTCAAACATCTCAATGTTTGCTCTCATAATCTACATGTACTTGAGAAAATTATTTTATTTTTAATCATGTGTCATCTACCTCTCTCAAACCTGTCTTTCCCACCCACTATTATAGGGGACCTGTGGCCACTTCTAAACAGCCTGTGTTTCGAAAATGCGGTGGTACCTTGGTACTCATCTTTAATTTAATCCAGAAGGCAGGTTGAGTACCAAAAAAGGGTAAGAACCGAATACAAATTTTTTGCCATGAGGAATAATGTAAATTTAATTACCATAATCCATTCCAGACCCCTAAAAAAGTCTGTGGTGAAATAAGTATTGAACATGACATCAATTTTCTAAGTAAATGTATTTCTGATGATGCTATTAACATGAAATTCTCACCAGATGTCGGTAACAACCCATCCCATCCACAAAGGCAAAGAAATCAAACCACAGATGTCTATAAATTAAGTTATGTATAATAATGAGAAATGACACAGGGAAAAAATATTGAACACGTGTCAGAGCTCACTTCCCTGGTCAGCTTCCAGCTTGCCAGGTGCAACACCCTGCAGCCACTGATTCTTCAGGTTTGCAACCACACCCTGGGAGACACTCTACTGGAGATGCCTTGAGTGACAAGTCTCCAGCCACTCTGGACAGGAGGTGTGGCATACGGGCCAATAGGATGGCCCGGAGACTGCACCAATCGGCTACAGTGTGGTGTCCAGGTACTCCAATTAAACCACGTTAGTACTGGCGTTCTGCGCCTGTGATATTCCTAGCTTGCTCAGTTTTACCGTTGTATTAGCTCCTGTTTTGATTCAAGCAGACCATACTAAACCCTTCGTTGTTGAGGTTGATGCTTCGGAGTACAGAGCAGAAGCTGTCTTCTCCTAGGGACCTGATGATTACAACCGAGAGTTGTTGGCTATTAAGTTGGCCTTCGAGGATGGCGCTACTTCCTTGAAGGTGCCTATCACCAAGTGACGGTCCTCACTGATCATAATCTCGTCAGGCACATTGAGCACTATTTTTTACTCGCTTTAACTTTGTTGTTACATACCGACCAGGTTCTAAGAATGCTGATGCATTATCTGGAAGCTTTTGTGCCGGCCACTCACTTCAGGAGGATTCTGTACCCATTTTGCCCAAGGAGACTACTGTCTCCTGACTTGGCCATGGCGGTTAAAGGGGTTTTCTCATCACAGGCTTTCGCAGACATGAGCTGTTTCTCTGTCTTTTACAGCTTCAAAACCAGGAGCGAGTCTCTCCTCCCAGTAGGTGGGTCTCTCCTCCCAGTAGGCATGTCTTCTCTCACTGAAGACTGGTGACATCATCATTCTGTGTGAGCAGTGGAAGGGAAAGGATGCAATGGTCAGTTCTCATGCCTGCAGAGCTGTCACCTCCCTCCACAAGCTCCTTGTAACCAGAACACCTGTATTGGTGTAAATAGTTATACATACAGCCTGAGCTGATGAAGCAAATGTGAGAAGTGCAAACTGCCCCCCCCCCTCCTATGTTATCAGGCAGGAGGTAGAGGGAGAGCAGTGTATAAGGCTGTGTTATATGAGGGGGGGGGGGAGAAAAAATCTAGCAGCTAGAGACTCAGTAATTTCCCAGATCCTTCACATAGAGCTATCTCTGGGAGATGAGCATAGAGGGGATCAGGCTGCCTTTATTAAACTGACAGCAGCCAGCACAGAAAGCTGAGTGAGCCAGTTTCACTTTAATCTTACACAACTCAGAGGGGAGTGAGCACAGAGAGTGCAGACAGCCAATCACAGCACAGGGTGTGTGTCTAGTCCAGGTGGCATGTCCCAACAGGCTGAACTAAATATCAGTCAGCCAATCACAGCAAAGGGGGCGTTGCCCGAACTCAGGCTGCTGATTTAGCTCTAGACACACACAGATAGCTCATATCTGCTATACTAAATGATTTAGGTAATATAAACCAATTGCAAAAGTGCTTATTTTACTATCATTACAGATATGATCTTTGTAGCGAGAAAACCCCTTTAAGCTCCACCAGGATATTATACCAGCTAATTGTCCAGTTTTGAAGTCTTTGTTCCCATTCAGTTTCGGCTACGATTTTTAAGGGAATTATATGATTCCGTATTATCCGGGCATCCTGGAGATTAATTTCTAGCAACTGCTGGATTCGTTTATTGTCTCGAGGTGTAGGAGCCTATTTGGCAGCTTCTGAGGTCTGTGCCCGGGCGAAGGTTCCCAGAACTCATCCTCCTGGCGAACCTTGTCCGCTATCGACACCCGAGCATCCGTGGACCCATATTTCCATGGATTTTATGACTGATTTTCCTAACTCTGAGGGCAAATCTGTTATTTGGATGGTAGTAGATTGCTTCAGTAAGATGTGCCATTTGTTTTCAAACAACTTGCGGAGCTTTTTATTAAACAAATTATAAAGGTGAGAATATTGTTTCTGACAGAGGAGTTCAGTTCATCTCCCGATTCTGGAGAGCCCTTTGCAAGACTCTGGGTGAATCAAACGGTGACGTCAAAACTCTGTTGTTATGTCTCTGATCAGCAGGCAGACTGGGTAAAATACTTATCTTTGACAGAATTCGCTATCAATAATCAGAATAGTAGCTCATCTGGTATCTGTCTGTTTTACTGCAATTATGGTTTTTACCCGAGACATGCATCATTCTCCAGTGCTACTTCTGATCACAGCAGGGTAGATGTTATCATCAACAATCTTTTCACAGTCTGGGCCCAAGTTCAGAAGAACTTGATTAATACCCAAAACATCCAAAAGAGAAACTGTGATAGACGGCATCTTTGTTCTAGAGGGTTTGCGGCTGGTGATAAGGTATGGTTGTCCAGGAAAAGTCTTCATCTAAAATTTCCCTCTGGTAAACTTGCTCCGCGATTTGTGGGTCCTTATGCAATGCAAGAGGTAGTTAATCTAATGGCCTACCGTTTAAAGTTACCCTCTTGTCTCCACATACATAGCGTCTTCCATCGCTCACTCCTGAAAAGGTACATCCCTGCAGCATTTGGTCTACTGGAAGGGATATGGTCCTGAGGAGAGATCGTGGTTTCTGGCTAGATCCATCAATGCCGAGTTGTTGATCAAGGAATTCCATGATGCTCATTGAAACAAACTCAGACCAGGGAAGGGTCTAGTGGCCCCTCCTAAAAGGGAGGTACTGTCAGAGCTCACTTCCCTGGTCAGCTGGGTGCAACGTCCTGCAGCCACTGATTCTTCAGGTTTGCAACCACACGCTGAGAGATGCTCCGCTGAAGATGCCTTGAGTGACAGGTCTCTAGCCACTCTGGACAGGGGGTGTGGCATACGGGAAAATAGGGGGGCCCAGAGACTGCACCAACCAGCTACAGGGGCAGTGTCTGGGCACTCCATTTAAAACCTCTTAGTACTGGAGTGCTGCAGCTGTGATATTCCTGGCTTGCTCTTATTTACCATTGTTTTTTAGCTTGCTTCCCCTGTTTTCCTGACCTCGTCTTGTTTCCTGACTTCGGCTTGCTTCCTGTTTTGTTACGTTGCTCCCGACTGTGCTTCTGACCCTTTCGCGTTTTCGATTTACTCTCTTTGGTTTTTGATGTGTGGCCGGGCGTATTTATACTGTTGCAGACTTGGACTGTCTGACACTTCTCTTCACTGGACTGCCCCGCACTTTAGTAGAGTAGTGACCATCGCCCAGTTAGGGTCTGCCACTTAGGGCAGCATGTCAAGTAGGCAGGGACAGTAGGCTGGGTTATAGTTAGGGCTCACTGTACCTCCCTTGACATGACAACACGCTTACTGAAATGTATTTAATACTTTGTACAAAAACCTTTGTTGGTGATGACAAACTGAAGACGCCTCTCCACAGGTGGCCCTTGGCTCTTGGGCAACTCTTCTGATAATTCATTTCACTCCTCTGTCTGAAATCTTGTGGGGAGCACCTGTTTGTGGCCTGATATTATTTTTTACTAATTGGCAGGATTGCTTTCTAATTACTGATAGATTTCAGTTGGTGTCATGACCTTCCTTGGCTATTTGCACCTTTCTTTTTTCAGGTATCAAATACGTTTTCCCTGTGTCATTTCTCATTATAACACATAACTTAATTTATGGACATCTATGGTTTGATTTATTTACATGTGTGGATTGGATGAGTTGTAAACGACATCTGGTGAGAATTTAATGGCAATAACACCTTTAGAAATATATTTACTTCAAAAACTGCTGATGTGTTCAATACTTATTTTACCCGCTGTAGTATAAAGCATTAAAAACATTGATAGAGTTGTATATTGCTAAATAAACATTAAAAATACATGGACATTATGATAAAAACAATAATTACATTAAATAAAATAATTTTTACTTTCCTTTACCTGAATACAGAGGAGTTCATGGCCTAAAGGGATGGTAATGAGGAAGGTGGACAAGAGGAGAGGTGTTATTGTTACAGTACTTCACCTATTCCTAAAAGAATACTGTTCTGTCAAACAAGCTGGCTGAGCTGCAAGAGACCTGCACTGGCACCAGAGCGCTATTGTTCTGTAAAATGAGCTGTGCTGAGCTGTAAGAGACCATGCAGTGGCATCAGAGCACTATACCGCAACTAACTGAGTGTGTATATGCTTTCTGGATCATGAATAGAGATGGGCGAATTTCTCCAAAATTCGATTCGGTCACTTCGCCGAATTTTCCGACAAAATTCGTTTCGGTCCTAATTACTTCGGCACGAATCGCATTAAAAAACAGCTATTTCCAGGCTGCACAGAGCCTGCAGGGTGCTGTAGAACGTTGTGCCATGCTTAAAAATGCAGAGGGAGCTTGGTTTGGTCTTCATACAATGTTGTGTTTTAGTATAACACGCACATGACTGATGCCGCTCTTAGAATCGCTCCACTATAAAATTCCCTGGGCACTTAAGAGGGCAAAACTGACCAAAAAACTCAAGCGGGAATGTAGCCTGACAACAGGTGGCAACATTAGTGACAGAGTGTGGAGGTGACGGCGGCAGCCACAGCAGCATGAGGTCAGACAGTGGCACAATGACATTCTGGAGGTGGCAAAAACTGGAGTAGACCACAGAGTGGCACAATGACTGAGAGTGGAGGTCACGGCAGCAGCAGCATGAGGTCAGACAGTGGCACAATGACATTCTTTAGGTGGCAAAACAGTAGTAGGCCACAGAGTGGCACAATGACACAGTGTGGAGGTCACGACAGCAGCAGCATGAGGTCAGGCAGTGGCACAATGACATTCTGGAGGTGGCAAAACAGTAGTAGGCCACAGAGTGGCACAATGACACAGTGTGGAGGTCACGACAGCAACAGCATGAGGTCAGGCAGTGGCACAATGGCATTCAGCAGGTGGCAAAACAGTAGTAAGCCACAGAGTGGCACAATGACACAGTGTGGAGGTCATGCAGCAGCAGCATGAGGTCAGGCAGTGGCACAATGACATTCTGGAGGTGGCTAAAACAGGAGTAGGCCACAGAGTGGCACAATGACAGAGAGTGGAGGTCATGGTAGCAGCCACAGCAGCAGCATGAGGTCAGGCAGGGGCACAATGACATTCTGGAGGTGGCAAAAACTGGAGTAGGCCACAGAGTGGCACAATGACACAGTGTGGAGTACACGACAGCAGCAGCATGAGGTCAGGACGTGGCACAAAGAAAAACTGGAGGTGGCAAAAACTGGAGTAGGCCACAGAGTAGCACAATGACTGAGAGTGGAGGTCACGGTAGCAGCAGCAATGAGGTCAGGCAGTGGCACAATGACATTCTGGAGGTGGCAAAAACTGAAGTAGGCCACAGAGTGGCACAATGACAGAGAGTGGAGGTCACGGTAGCAGCAGCATGAGGTTAGGCAGCGGCACAATGACATTCTGGAGGTGGCAAAAACTGGAGTAGGCCACAGAGTGGCACAATGACAGAGAGTGGAGGTCACGGTAGCAGCAGCATGAGGTCAGGCAGTGGCACAATGACATTCTGGAGGTGGCAAAAACTGGAGTAGGCCACAGAGTGGCACAATGACAGAGAGTGGAGGTGATGGCGGCAGGGGCAACAGCATGAGGTCAGAGAGTGGCACAATGACACAGTGTGGAGATGACCGCAGCAGCAACAACAGTGGCAGCAGCATGAGGACAGAGAGTGGCACAATGACACAGGTGGATTTCACGGCACCACAACAGCACAGCAGCAGCATGAGGTTCATAGAGTGGCACAATGGCAGAGTGTGGAGGTGGGTGGCAATACCAGTCCCTGGTAAAGATGGTTTGGTGGCAGATGGAAAAACTGGCAGCAGATGTGTGGCATCGGGCGGTGGCGGCATTCAGAAGAGTGGCTGAGGCTGGTAGTTATAACCCAGACTGACGCCAAAGGCATTGGTGTGTGGAAATCCTGGCCGATCCACGGGTGATTCCTCTTGACACAGGTAAGTCGTTACACATTTCCCTTGGACAAGCGGGTTTTCTCCTTGGGTAACGATGGCCCCCCCCCGCACTGAACACCCCTCTGATGCCACATTACTGGCCGGGCAGGACAGTTTCCCTCCACTGCAAACTCGGCAAGTTGCGGCCACAGATCCAGTTTGGCTGCCCAGTAGTCCAGCGGATCTTCTAACTGGGGTGGCAGAGTGCTGTCCAAGTAGGCCACCACCTTTGGTTCAGGGATTTGCTCCAGGTCCTGCTGCTGCTGCTGGGACTACCCTCTTCACTAGGCGGGTGAAGGAAGTGCTCATCAGTGACTCCAGACTTAGGTTGCTGCTAAATGAGCTGGAACTGCTCCTACCCCCCCCCCCACCTTTCCCCACAGCCGCGGCAGTAGTACTGAGCGCTGAGGAACCCCCCCGGTCAGACCTGCCCAGAGGAGGGACGATGCCGCACATAGGCAGCGGCACACTGACTACGGAGGATTTCCCTTAGTATTTTGAGTTTGTCCTCCCTCTCAATAGCGGGGAAAAAGCCCCCATTTTGGACCGAAAGCGGGGGTCCAATGGGGTGGAGAGCCAGAAGTCATCCCTCTGCCGGATGCTGACTATTCGGCTTGTCACTAGCCAGGCAAATCAGCATGCTGCGGCCATCTGCACAAGTGACTCCGAGGGCTCACTGCCTCCATCTCCCAGAAATACTGCCATGGTGCTTGCGGTCATCTGCCTCGTCTTCCTCATCTCCATCTACCTCCTCCAGCTGCTCCTGCTCCCCCTCTCTGTCAACTTGGGTAGAAAATCCACCATTTTCACCAGACAATGCTTCTGCTCCTATGTCCTCCCCTCCTCCTCCTCCTCCTCCTCCCCATTTCAGTCCCCAAGCGGACTCATGTGGCCACGAGAATGTAGTCGCCAAAACTCTCCAGTCCCCTGCCCAGACAGATTTTTCAGCATCTTTTTGCAGGACATGAAGCAGTGGAATGACGTATTCATCCCGTAGTTCCTGGCGACTGACAAATAACGTGGCCTCCTCGAATGGCCTCAACAAACGGCAGGTGTCACGCTGAGCTGCCACTGGCAACATCAAAGTTACACAGAGATTACTCCTGTCCGCCTGGATCAAAAAATCGTTAATGGCCTTCTCTTTTCATACAGTCGGCCCAACATGTGCGGGCTGGAATTCCAAACGGGGTGGAAACACCGCAAAACAGAGTGTGTTGGGGGAGGCCGTTCTGCCGCTGCAACTCGAGGAGGGTGTTCCTGGCTTTGTACGAATGGATAAAGTGCAGGGCACAGTTTCCGGGGCCATTTCAGAAACTTCTGAAGAATGTGGAAGACTTCAGGAACCTTTTCACAACCAAAATTGAACACGTGCGCCATGCAGGGCGCTTGGACCATCCCTCCTCGGTGCAGCGCGGACCCCAAATTTCCTCCCATTGCCTCACCATGGTTCCGATTTGCAGTTGGTGGGGAAAAAAGCCAACATCAAATTTCTTGCTGCATGACGCGGAGCATTTCCCTCCTGTGCGACTTCGTTCGCCGGGGCAAGCCAGTGTAGAACAGCTTTGACACCGCTGTCCCCTACACATGTGGTATGAGGGAGCATACTTGTGGAGGCTAGATGGTGGTGGTGGTGAGGAGGAGAGGCGGACATTGGCGCAGGAGCCACAGTTTGACAACGTGGAGGAAAAGCGGCGTCTCCTGTCCAAGTTGTTGGTGTGCCTGGGCAGGAAGCACATTCACCCAGTGGGCCGTAAAGGAAATGTACTGGCCCTGACCTTATTACAGCTCCAGGCGTCTGCACTGCCGTGCCCCTTTGGAACAAACCGATAAGCTAAAGGGACTGCCCACTTTCTGTTCTACATATTTATGAAGTGCTGGTACTGCCTTTTTGGAAAAGAAATTATGGTTTGGAACTCTCCATCTCGGCTCGGCACAAGCCATTAGTTCTCTAAAAGGTGCAGAGTCCACCATTTGGAAAAGGAGGACTGCAATACTAACAACTTGGACAGGAGCACGGTCAGCTGCTGCACCTTAGGAGGGTTTGGCCCGCATACTGTTGTCTCTTTGCAACTGCCCGCTGAACGACTGCTGGCGCCATGAGTAGCGAGGAGCAGGAGCATCTGGACCGGGAGAGGATGGCAAAGAGAAACAGCGCCTTCTGCAAGGTGGTGGAGCCTTGACTGGCTGCAATGGCATGCGTGCCACTGGCCGCTGCTGTTGCTGCGGCGGCAGGATAGACCACCACATCTGAGCCACGTTTCTCCCAGGCCACCGGATGGTGACGCTGCATGTGTTGACGCAGGGCCGTGGTGCCCAACGTTAGCTCCCTGGCCACGCTTCACTTTCTGCCCACAGATTCTACATATACCCATATTCGGCTCCTCCGGTGTCTTAGCAAAGAACTGCCACACCACGTAGTAGCTGATTTTACTGCCAACGCTCCACACTGAGTGACTACTACCACCGCTGCCTCGCTGAGCCCCTCTGCCGCTATTTTCTTGGACCTGCGAAGCAGGTTTTCTACCCCGTGGCCGCTTGGCTCCTGACCTCACAACTGTTGCCCACCCTGCTGACTCACGGGCCCCACAACCCACTTGCTGGCTGCGCCACTGCCTGACGCCAAGCTGACGCCCCTTTCTCCTGACGATGATGAAGCCCCTTTCTTTACCTGGGTCCCAAGTGAGGTCGGCTAAAATCCCATCTATTTGTTTTTTCATCGTCACTGCTGTCCCCATCACCAGTTTTGGTATGCCGAGGCTGAACCCCTCACAACATGACCCCCCATGCCACTCTCCACATCTATACTTTGCCGCCTACTGCAAGAAGCAGGGGATATTGGCCCCATTTCTTCGCTGCCAAGTAGCTCTGACGCCCTCCTCAAATTGTTCATCCTCGCTAAATGTGGCGCTGAGCCCAGACCACATAGTAAGATCTCTGGCTGAGGGAACCGGATCATCAGAGGCGGGTTAAGACAGGTTTAGGCCGCTGACCTACTCCCCCAGCCATGCCAACTAAGGGTTTGTGTCTGAGGTTTCCCCTCGACTCTTGCTGAGGTTGTCAGATGTCCATCTGGGAGGAAGGAAAGACCTAGTCAACCACTCAAGAACCCGTGGGGTGCTAGTCAGCACACGGCCGCTAGATTACAGCGGCATTGGGCCTCACCGATTGACCCCTGCTGCGACGTCCCCTTGCTGTGCTGCGACCTGGGCCTGCTCCAGGAATGTTTGTGCCCCCTGCCACTCGCAGGTGAAGAGCCTGACACCTCTCTGTCTGACATACTGTTTGTTCTAAAATGTACAGACACTGTTTGATGAAGATATCTGTAGATGATAAATACACACCCTGTATTTGACTCCAAATGAACCCAGTAACAAGCTGGGTAACCCTTGGGTATAAATTGCGCTCCACAAATGGCCAGAAAAATTGACTTTATGTCCGTTTAAAAACTCTGTGTAATTTTAAATAAATGTAAAGGCTTAATTAACCTTCGGGTATGAATTAAAGCTACAGAATTTCTTCTGTGGCGGTGAAAAAGAAAGTTTCTTTTAACGGAGTACAACTGCAGAAAAATACTTAGTTAAACCCCTTTGGGTGTAAATTGCGGCAAACAATTGAGCAAACCACAACTACCCTTTTTTGTAGCGTGTTACAATGGCGTTTTTTTACGCTACACAATAAGAGAAAAAAATTGTAATTAACCTTCACTTGTGAATTATGCTACAGGAAAAATGTATATTTTGGCAGTGAAAATGACGGTTTCTTGGAGTCACCACAGCAGAAAAACAACGCTTAATTAACCCCTGGATGTAAATTGCGCCAAACAATTGAGCAACCACAAACTACTAGCTTTGTAGCGTGTTACAATGGCGTGTTTTTTACGCTACACAACAAGAGAAAAAATTGTAATTAACCTTCGCTTGTGAATTATGCTACAGGAAAAATGTATATTTTGGCAGTGAAAATGACGGTTTCTTGGAGTCACCACAGCAGAAAACAATGCTTAATTAACCCCTGGATGTAAATTGCGCCAAAAAATTGAGCAACCACAAACTACTAGCTTAGTAGCGTGTTACAATACGTGTTTTTTACGCTACACAATTAAAGAAAAAATTGTAATTAAAACCCTTTGCTTGTGAATTATGCTACCAGAAAAAAAGATATTTTGCGGTGAAAAAAGACGGTTTCCCTTTGGGGTCACCACAGCAAAAAACAACGCTTAATTTAAACCCCTGGAGTAAATTGCGCCAAACAATTGACAACCACAAACTACTAAACTTTGTAGCGTGTTAACAATAGCGTGTTTTTTTATGCTACACAATAAGAGAAAAAATTGTAATTAACCTTCGCTTGTGAATTATGCTACAGGAAAAATGTAAAATTTTGGGCGGGGAAATGACGTTTCTTGGAGTCCCACAGCAGAAAAACAACGCTTAATTAACCCCGGGTGTAAATTGCGCAAAAGAATTGAGCGGCCAAAAATGAAGTGGTATTTGTATTGTAAAAAATGCTGTTTCTTTAAATGAATACAACAGGAACAGGGTTAGATCCCCCTTGGATATTGAATGTGCTGTGAGCAGATAGCATTAAAATGTATATGCAGCTGCAGTGACGCACACTGGATTATCAGATCCAATACCCCAAAAATCAGAAATAAACATTAAAAAGAACAGTCTCGAGACAAGCTGAGACACCCCACAAAAATCGCTGTATAAAAATCAGTTCTTTATAAGAGCTATCACAATCAGCCGCAGCAGAACCCTTTCCCTGATCATACAGTGAGAGGAGTATGAGCTCCCAGCGTCGCGCCCAGACTTATATAGTGCGGTGACGTCACAGAATCCCGCCGGTCTCTGATTGGTTTCATCTCTGCACATGTCATGCAGGCTATGCCCTTCTTCCTCCCAGAGTGCTTTGCCCCATGTAACGCCATGTGCTCAGCAGCCATTTTAATCAATCAAAAGCACACTCGTTTCACCCGTAGTACCCCAAACTTCGACTTCGTGCAGAATCGAAGTTTTCCTGAAATTCTAAATGAATTCCACTTAGTTAGAATCAATTCGACCATCTCTAATCATGACCCAGCCGAGTGCCAAGCACAAGTCCCTAATTCCGGGGACACAAGGTGTTGGTACTAAGTTTGCTGAGACCTAAGGCTGCCGTGTACTAGGGCCAATTGTTCTTGTGTCCCCTATGAAATAATAATTCAGGAGCATCTTCTTTTATAGCTCCGTGTTGTGCTGTTCCTCTGTTACTAGTTGGGAAGTGTACCTGCACAGTCTGACATTGTCCAAGCAGGGCTGACAGTCAGTGTATACAGGGACACACCCCTTTGAAAACTGGAAAGTTGACACCTATTTGACTGACTTATTAATACATTTCTAGAATAACTAGGGGAACAGCACAACATGGAGTTCTAAAAGAGATCATTCCAGAAATGTTATTTTACAAACAAAACAAGGATTTACTAAAACAGATATGTCAGAAGGTGTTACAGGTCATCTTTAAATGGATGTCTATAGTGTGAGTGTGCAGGGGGTTTGTGGATGGATTTCTGGCATTAACCAAGGGAACCACCCATCAGACACTTGCTACTTTATTAGCAAAACATTAGCATGTGGCTGAATGTAACATATGTTTTTCAAGTATGCCCCGATTATAATTGCAAACATGGAGATGGTTAAACTGCATTCCTCAAGATCTATTAGGTGGTGGCTTATGGGGCCAAAATCTGCTAAAACATTCACTTTCATTTCTCAAAATAAGCTTTTAAAAGATGTTCTCAACATTCTGACTACAACAGTGAATGGAAAGTTTATTTTCTCAGTGCAGCAGGGCGCTGTGTCTTTTGGAACCTGTGTTGTGGTATTTTCTTTATAAACTTTACCTTAGTTTTCCTCTTTTTTAGTGGAAAAATACAACCCAAAATCAAGCAAAAGTGCATTTTCTGCAGTGTCATTTTAATTTTCAGCTTAAAAAATAAACACATTTCAGTTTGTATTTTTAAAGTTCTTTGGCTGGACAGGACAGGACAGTTTATCTGTTTCTCAGTTTCACTAAACACGACGGGGCACATTTATCAAGGCAATTGCACCAGGGCACAAATGTCGCCAAAAATAACGTGTAAGCTTTACACCACATTTACTAGACATTTTTCACTTATGTGCCGTGTCCTACAAAGGGGGTGTTGCCCCTGTAAAAGTGGGGTGGCTTCTCAGAAATGTGGGCATGGTTTAACTGCACCAAAAAATGCGCCACAATTTTGTGGCAGTTAGTGGCGTAAAAGTAAGCCAAATTAATGGTGGTACAAAGTTAGACTAGACAGTTCCAACCTGTGCCAGATTTATCAACACCATCATAAATGTGGCGCATTGTAAGACTGTTCAGTCTAACTTAAAACTGTCTAAGTTAGACACTATTGATAAATGTGCCCCAACGTCCTTTACTGAACTCAATTGTCATAATATCTGGACATAATGGGAAATATAATTAAACGTACCTGAGTATGTGGCAGGAGTCGAACCAGGAGAGAACAACATGGAAATGCAGGATAGTTTTGTAAATCAGATGCTGCAAGAGTTTGTAGTTTTTTGTTTGGTATACCTGTTCTGAGCTTAAGTTGAAACCCGCCAACATTAAGCTTTCCATCATTACTAAACACATCAAGCATGCAGTTTCCTAGATAAGACAAGGAAGTTTGTTATAGTAGTTATATACAAATAGACTGAATTGTATGTGTAGCACTGATATCCAAAAAACGTGAGTAGATCCTGAAGAGAAAACATACAATACTGTGCAAAAGCTTTAGGAAGATGTTGAAAAAATGCTGCCGTGTAAGGGTGCTTTCACATGGTGCGGTTTTGTGATGTTTTTTCACTTGCAGTACTGAACAGCAATTAAACTCTTTATTACCAGCATGCTTCTTTCAGTTATCTGAACTGTTTCATAAGATATTACAATTAAGTAATCAATTCTTGTGGATTCTAAATATAGTAATTGATTACTCACTTGTAACACCTTATGAAACAGTTTACATAACTGAAAGAAGCTGGCTGGTAATAAAGGCAGTTTAATTGCTGTTCGTTAATGCAAGTGAAAAAACGCACCAAAAACATACCATGTGGAACACCCTAAGAATGCTTTTAAATAGTGTCAATAGTTTATTTTTGTCAATTAACTAAATGAAAAGTGAATGAACAAAAGAAAGATCAAAATCAAATCAATATTTGGTGTGATTGCCCTTTATCTTCAAAGCATGAAGTGATTATATGACCCGACAGAGCCATACTCTAAACATAATCGAGTCTGTCTGTCTGTGTGGGGTTGTATGACAAGACAGAAGGACCTGATGAAGCTTTCTTCCACAGAAGATCTGTGTATGTGGACTCAAAAGAAAAGGGATAGTCGAGAAAAGACTTATTCTTCTTTTATCTGTTAGATCCAATTTAGACCCTAACTGAAAAAACTGCAGTCATTCTTCTCCCCCCAAAAAAGGTATGTGTGAAACCACCCTAATGGTTTGAATAAGGTTAATTTAAACAGAAAACATGAGTACTGTCATGATGCGCACCGTGGACGCGCTCATATCTGTGTTCCTCGGCCCAACCGTCACTCACCTCTTCCCGCTCCTGCTCTGCTCTTGATCTCAGTCTGTAGCCAACATGCGCATACCTGTTCCCTATGCTGTTTAAAATGTAAAGTGCCAGCGCACCACTGATTATCAGTTGCTGGACCGTTTATTAGGTCACTTCCCCCAGCACTCCATGACAGTTCGTTGGTGTATTTCTGCTAGTCTTGTGCTTTATCTAAGGTTGTTATTCCTGGTATCTGACACTTTGCTTTTGGACTTTGACTATTCTCTGCCTGCTGCCTGCTCTGACCAGATTACATTTTGCCTGCTGCCAGCCCTGACCTTTGCACCAGTAATCGGACTACACTTTCGCCTGCTCCTTCTGTACCACACTGCACCTTGATTGTCACCATGATGGGCCACATCAGGGGTAGCGACCAGGGAGTCTCCCGCAGAGAAATCGATCCCGCCTTGTGGTGGGCTCTGGTGAATACTGGGGGGCTCCTTAGACTTCCTGGCGTGGTTCAAAGTCATCACTCTCAGTGACCCAGAGAATTCACCTTCTGTGTCTGTGACAATTACCCTTTCATGTTTACCTCTAGGGCCTGGGGATATGATCCCAAAAGTTGTATTGACACTGTGCCTTGATCTGCATTTCTATGCTGCCAAAAGCAAAAACAAATTTAAAACCTGAAGAGCTGGGAGTCCTTAAATTATAATTTAAAATAAATAAGTAGAATAGGAATATAATTACCGATTACAGCCAAATCTCCAGAATCTGAGTCCACCGTAGTTACTTGAAAGAGAACATATGAATTAACATTCAGTTTTTCATCCTCAGTGTTAAGCTTTTGGCAGAAATTAAACACAGGATTTCGGGCTGAACTGTAAATGCTTGGAAAAGCCACAATTTCAGACACAGATTTTGTTCCAGAATTCATAATGTTTGCAGAAACCTAAACACAAATAAAAATGACTTAACATCTTTACTGTTTTATCCAACAGAACTATTACTACTAGTAGAGCTGTAAGGGTAGCTTCACAATCACCAGATTTTTCTACCACAAATTCTGCAGCAGATTTTGCCTCAAATCTGTGGCAAATACGAATTTTGCTTTCAATTTCACTGAGAATCTTACCTCTCCACAAAAAAAGAGGTGAAAACCACAGAGAAAACGCACAACAGCAATTAATATGCAGAATATTTAAAAGTCAACACTATGGGACAGTTTTCAAATCCGCAGCATGTGGATGAGATTTTAAGTACTCGAATCTGCCATCGATTTTCAGTGTGCAGATTCACAAACACAATCCACAGACTGCCATGTTATGGCATAATGCAAAAAAACATGCAAAATATCACAGATGTTTGATTGTAACACAAATATGTTTCTGAATAAAACATAAAAGTATATATAATTCACCATTACCACCTCTATGGAAGTATAACCACACAGGTCTTCGGGACTTCAGAAGCCTCTCCTGTCAAAGACCATTTTCAAGAGTAGCTTTCAGCTTATTAGGGTTGAACAAGCAAGCTCCTAGTTCTTCCAATTGTATCTTCTGCAGTCCCTTGTACATTTTTAGATGTGCAATCATGAAAAAAAGAAAGTACACCCACTATGAAATCTGTTGTTTTATGCAATCATCACTTTTCCATCACAATGCTTGAAAGTAGGTATGAGATGTTTGTGGTTACATGTTGTGTTTAGTTTCTGGCAAAGGCGGCGCTCTGCATTATGGACAAACATCTCCTCTCTGGTTTTGTCTGTCCAAAGTTAGAGAGACATGTATGGAAGTAGGCTGATCGAAGCGCATTTTTGCATCTATGTTTCAGCATCAAATGCACCTGAATGTATGAAAGTGGTTTATGTGCGATTATAAATGGTGTCTAAAGTTCATAGCGCCTCGTCTGTGTGTTTGGCACATTATGGAACTTAGGCACATAAGTAATGCGCCAAACATGTATAAAAACTATAGATAGGCTGGAAATAAAAGTCACTAGAATAGCATGTCAGTGAATAGAAACTATGGTAGTGATCTTGCTTGGTGGATCAGAGGTCCCAGCAAGACCTGTGGTGTGCTGGCTCTTGCTGCATGTAGAATAAAGGGTGCGAGCAACAAAAATAAATTTCAAATTTAATGTAGTAAAATCTGAACAACATCATCAGTGGGTGATTTAATGTAAAATTAGTTTTAGATTCTATTAATTTTAAACACATTTTATAGGAGATATTTTTATATTTTTGGGATATTACATATTTTTATATTAACTTTATATGATAGCAATTTAAATAATTTAATTTTATATACTTTGATAATTATCAGGAATTACTTTTTATTATTGTACTGCTGTAAATTGAGAAATATTGGACATTTTTTTCCCTAACAACAAATCTGGCTCCACTTCGACTTCTCTGGCTGAGGCAGACCACATTGAAATAGGTCTGCCTGTTCGAGCAGTAATGCGCCTAGTTTTGCCGAATCACATTCATATATGTGTCTAATATTAGTGTGGTGTGACACGCCCCCAGAACGCCGCCACATGTTAGGCGCATTAAAAAGTGTCGAGTCTTCCGAACAATGCGCCTAACTCATTCGTTTGCCGCATTAGACATTGTATCCGGCTCACTTTGGCGCATTTGACACCAGAAAAGGGTGAAAAATCCAATCATACATGGCTCCCTTAGCGTTCCAGAAATCCTGTAGTTTGTAAACTAGAATTTGCAAACCTTAGCCATGCTTTGTCTTGGCAACCCTTCCAAACGTGCCATACTATTCAGTGTTTATCTAATTATCATACATTTGAACATTTAACATGCTTACTGACGACTGTCTTGTCTAAAATGGGTATTTTTCAATTTCTCTGTGCATGACACAGTCCGACTTTGTGATAAATTTGGTGGGATGACCAATTCTGGGGAAAATTGTCAACTGTCATGAATATTTTCCACTTGGACTTCAAATTGTTTGAAAATGGCTCTTTAACTCTTCCCAGATTGAAGGGCAACAACAATCCCTTCTTAAAGATTATTGCTGATGTTTTTCCTCCTTGGCACGGTGTTGACACATGCCTTAATACTCCAGGCCAGCAAGCAGACAAGACTTCTAATTTTTCAAAAGTGGTCACACTTTCTGATGATCAGTTAACCAAGAGCATTTGATTAGCAACAGCTTGCTCCCTCCTAATTTATTTGGCATTAGTAATGGTGCGTTCAGATGGAGCATTTTGTGGTGCGTTTAATTACTGTGCATTTCTACAAAAAACAAACCAAAAAACGCTCTGTGTGAAAGCACCCTAAGTGTGTATTTAAATTATAACACGCCCTGATATGAAAAATCATGAAATTCAAAGAGGGTGTACTTTCTTTTTCTTATAACTGTAAATATGGGTGTGATTGTTACTGGAGGCACTCTATAATATTCAGATACATAGTTTATACCTGCATTAATTTAACATTTGGGATTTTTTATGTTAAATAAATCACACATACGTCATAGTTAAAAATGTATTT
This sequence comes from Phyllomedusa bahiana, assembly GCA_025379985.1. Classification (NCBI taxonomy): domain Eukaryota; kingdom Metazoa; phylum Chordata; class Amphibia; order Anura; family Hylidae; genus Phyllomedusa; species Phyllomedusa bahiana. The sequence goes on along the minus strand of JAODAL010003849.1, from coordinate 23,326 downwards.
TCATAAACATAAATTTCAGTGTCTAGCAGTGATATGAAAACTAAGTGGAAATAAATAAAAAAAAATTACCTTTACTATGGTGGCACAGTCTGGTATGTAGTGCAAAGCATCAATGCATAAGTTAAAGGGCTCCTGACTTGAAGTGGGATTTGGTAACACATTTGATTCATTATGCTTTACCCAGGCAGGTACAGTGAACAGATCTTCAAGTTCTTCTTTATCCTCCCTAAACAGAGAAACAACTAACAACATATTATGAAACATGCAATAGAACCTTTCTAAACAATAAAAATGGAGGAGCTATAAAAGGAGCATACAGAAATTTGAAAGTAAATCCTAACTACATATGCAAACCAGATTAGCAATTATTTTTGACTCTTTTAAACAGTAACTGGATGAGTATTGTGTTTCATACCTGATTTCTACTTCCATATGATTTGTGCTGTTCTTATCATCCTTTGTTGGATCATACACTGTGAAGTCAATGCTTGAATCATTTGTTCCTAAGATAAACAGCATATTATTAGATTCTGTCAGTTATCACACCGGCAGAAGATTGGCCTCATTAACACTTGACATACTATTGATGAGGGCAGTTTCTTTACTTAAAAGGGTAAACAAAATTAAAAAAAAAAATCTTGAATGGGAGCTAATCAAGTCACTGGACTCTAACCCTGGGTTATTTGCTGTTCTAGTTAAGGGAAGGTGCTTCTAATCAGACATCTTCAAATAAACTGCGGCTCATCTACTGAAGTTTTTTTAAGAGACTTGATCATGCTGGAAGCTGTAGCTACTTTCTTATCCTATGGGTAAATTAGTTTGCTTGTCTGCCTGTGACTAACCCAAAAACTTCCTGCAAGACTATCATTGTGCTCCCTCTGGCTATGTCTACACTGCACAGAAAAACGTCATTTTTTTTCAGTGTTTTTTGTTTTCTAAAAACGCTGGAAAAACGACTGTAATCATTTACCATAGACTCTAATGTAAAACCTTCCTGCTGTCTACACTGAGCTGCTTTTTTCTGCTCGTTTTTTTTACTGTTCGTATTTTGAAACATGCTCTAAAAAATGGCAGAGCAGGGGAGAAAATTTACTACAGGAGTCTATGGAAAGCGCCGGACGTCTTTTGGCGCGTTTTTTGGCGCATTTTCGTGCCGTTTTTTGCTGCGATTTTTCGATGAAAACCCTCCCAGGAGACCCAAGTCACACCTATAGTGGGTGTTAATAAAGATTATACCTGATCAAATTTACATACAAGTGTCTGATGTGCCCTTGTTTGTACCTTTTGTAATAAAATGATCATGCTTTGGCCGCTAACGATTTTTGCGCAATTCATATATTTTTCACTAAAAATACGTTTTTTTTACGGATTTTGGCGCAAGGATCCGTTGTTTTATGGATTTTGGCACTAAAATACTTTTCTTTACAGATTTTGGCGCTAATAAAGTTATCTCGCTTCTGAGCCAAATATAATTTTTTAGGATTTTGCGCCAGAATCCATTTTTTACGGATTTTGGCACTAAAATACTTTTCTTTACAGATTTTGGCGCTAATAAAGTTATCTCGCTTCTAACGCCAAAAATATGTTTTTTTTTACGGATTTTGGCGCAAGAATCCGTTTTTTTACGGATTTTGGCACTAAAGTACTTTTCTTTACAGATTTTGGCGCTAATAAAGTTATCTCGCTTCTGATGCCAAAAATCCCTTTTTTTCGGATTTTGGCGCCAGAATCCTTTTTTTACAGATTTTGGCACTAAAATACTTCTACTGCCAAAAATACGGGTTTTTTTTTTACAGATTTTGGCGCTAGTCTTTTTGCGATTGTGTTAAAATCCATTCTAACATATTTTGGCGCTAATTAAGTTATCTCGCTTCTGACGCAAAAAAATACGTTTTTTACGGATTTTGGTGCCAGAATCCGTTTTTTTTACAGATTTTGGCAATAAAATACTTTTCTTTACAGATTTTGGTGCTAAAAGTTTGTCACTTTGACTCAAAAAAACGATTTTTACGGATTTTGGCACAAATATTTTATACAGATGTTGGCGCACAAAAAGTTATCTCGCTTCTAACGCCAAAAATAGTTTTTTTACGGATTTTGGTGCAAGAATCCGTTTTTTTACGGATTTTGGCGCCAGAATCCATTTTTTATGGATTTTGGCACTAAAATACTTTTCTTTACAGATTTTGGCGCTAATAAAGTTATCTCGCTTCTGACGCAAAAAATACGTTTTTTTATGGATTTTGGCGCAAGAATCTGTTTTTTTACGGATTTTGGCACTAAAATACTCTTCTTTACAGATTTTGGCGCTAATAGAGTTAACTTGCTTCTGCCGCTAAAAATATATTTTTTTTTACGGATTTTGGGGCAGAATCCTTTTTTATGGATTTTGGTGCTAAAATCCATTTCTTAGAATATTTTGGCGCTAATAAAGTTTGCTCGCTTTTGACGCAAAAAATTCATTTTTTTTACGGATTTTGGCGCAAGAATCCGTTTTTTTATGGATTTTGGCACTAAAATACTTTTCTTTACAGATTTTGGAGCTAATAAAGTTATCTCGCTACTGACGCCAAAAATAATTTTTTTACGGATTTTGGCGCCAGAATCAATTTTTTACGGATTTTGGCACTAAAATACTTTTCTTTACAATTTTGGAGCTAATAAAGTTATTTAGCTTCTGACGCCAAAAATCCCTTTTTTTTGGATTTTGGCGCCAGAATCCTTTTCTTACAGATTTTGGCACTAAAATACTTTTATTTACAGATTTTGGCGCTCAAAAAGTTATCTCGCTTCTAACGCCAAAAATAGTTTTTTTATGGATTTTGGCGCCAGAATCCATTTTTTATGGATTTTGGCACTAAAATACTTTTCTTTACAGATTTTGGCGCTAATAAAGTTATCTCGCTTCTAACGCCAAAAATAAGGTTTTTTGACGGATTTTTGCGCAAGAATCCATTTTTTTACGGATTTTGGCACTAAAATACTTTTCTTTACAGATTTTGGCGCTAATCAAGTTATCTCGCTTCTCATGCAAAAATTCAGTTTTTTAAGGATTTTGGCCCCAAAATCCGTTTTTTTTTACGGATTTTGGCAATAAAATACTTTACTTTACAGATTTTGGTGCTTATAAAGTTTGCTCACTTCTGACTCAAAAAATACGATTTTTTACGGATTTTGCCGCAAGAATCCATTTTTTTTTTTACGGATTTTGATGCTAAAATCCTCTTCCTAACATATTTTGGCACTGATAAAGTTATTTCACTTCTGACGCCCAAAATATGTTTTTACGGATTTTGGCCCAAGAATCCATTTTTTTTACCGATTTTGGCTCTAAAATACTCTTCTCAACATATTTTGGCGCTAATAAAGTTCTCACTTCGGACGCTAAAAATACGTTTTTTACGGACGTTTTTTATGCTAATATTCTTTTATTAACTTTATAAGCGCCAAAATATGTCTTTTGACGCGTGTTTTGGCGCATTTTCGTGGCGTTTTTTGCTGCGATTTTTCAATGAAAACCCTCCCAGGATACCCAAGTCACACCTATAGTGCGTGTTAATAAAGATTATACCTGATCAAATTTGCATACAAGTATCTGATTTGTACCTTTTGTAATAAAATGATCATGCTCTGGCCGCTAACGATTTTTGCGCAATTCATATATTTTTCACTAAAAATATGTTTTTTTTACGGATTTTGGTGCAAGAATCCGTTTTTTTATGGATTTTGGTGCTAAAATCCTTTTTTTTACAGATTTTGGCGCTAATAAAGTTATCTCGCTTCTAACGCCAAAAATAAGGTTTTTTGACGGATTTTTGCGCAAGAATCCATTTTTTTACGGATTTTGGCACTAAAATACTTTTCTTTACAGATTTTGGCGCTAATAAAGTTATCTCGCTTCTACTGCCAAAAATACGGGTTTTTTTTTTTTACAGATTTTGGCGCTAGGATCCGTTTTTTGTGGATTTTGGTGTTAAAATCCATTTGTTAACATATTTTGGCGCTAATAAAGTTATCTCGCTTCTGACGCAAAAAATAAGTTTTCTACAGATTTTGGCAATAAAATACTTTTCTTTACAGATTTTGGTGCTTATAAAGTTTGCTCACTTCTAACTCAAAAAATACGATTTTTTATGGATTTTGCCGCAAGAATCCATTTTTTTTACGGATTTTGATGCTAAAATCCTCTTCCTAACATATTTTGGCACTGATAAAGTTATTTCACTTCTGACGCCCAAAATAAGTTTTTACGGATTTTGGCCCAAGAATCCATTTTTTTTACCGATTTTGGCTCTGAAATACTCTTCTCAACATATTTTGGCGCTAATAAAGTTCTCACTTCGGACGCTTAACATACGTTTTTTTACGGACTTTTTTTATGCTAATATTCTTTTATTAACTTTATAAGCGCCAAAATATGTTACGAAGAGTATTTTAGCGGCAAAATCCATAAAAAATGGATTCTTGCACAAAAACATTAAAAAAACGTATTTTTGGCGTCAGAAGCGAGAAAACGTTATCAGCGTCAAAATTAGTTATGAAAAGGATTTTCGCGCCAAAATCCGTAAAAAAAGGATTCTTGCGCAAAAACTGTAAAAAAAAATATTTTTGGCGACAAATGCAAAATAACTATTAGCGCCAAAATTCGTAAAAATGCAGATCTTAGCACCAAAATCCGTAAAAAAAAATGGACTTTTGGGCCAAAATCCGTAAAAAAACATATTTTTGGTGACAAACGCAAGATAATTTTATTAGCTAAAATCCGTAAAACTACTACAAGATCACATATAAATGTAAAGAGGTGCTTTATTTACCCTTTTGTAGGGTGGAGTTACATCCAGTGGCTTAATTTATGCATAAATTAAAAAACAGGCTTAAAGACAAGGAAAAAACGCTTGCAAAAAAGCACCAAAAACGCAAATCGCGGCAAAAAACGGCCGTTTTTTCAGCTGCTTTTGACAGGCAGTGGACAGAAAACTCAGTTTCTTGAATGTTTTTAGTATTTCGTTTTCAGGTCGTTTTTTGTCCACTGCAGTGTAGACATAGCTTTAGACTACAAATTTTAAGAAGAAAAGCGATTTTTTTTTTTATCTAATAGGTGAATAAATTAAAACTGTTTGGGGAAAGCAAGATCCAGGTCAAGCAGGTCCCAGAACAGATATTTTGCGCATGACAAATTATGATTGACTGATGTAACATATGGAAGATAAGGTGTTGACCATTAATAGTATTTTAAAAGATCTATGGGAATAACTGTTTCATGGCCATGTCACCCAAAGCTTTATATTTCACAGTAAGCAGCATGGCCTTCCATGAAAAATTTTAATATTTGCTGCTTACAAAAATAAATAGGTCAGATACGTCTTGTTGCCATTCTTTTCTTTGCCTGGAGTATGCCTTTAATGATAATGCAAGGAAACAAATTGTATAACTACTACTAATTGTATATTTACTGGTCCAAATCCTCACAACTAAAAATGAAAATCCCAAATGGAGTTGATCAATTCACAGTTGCTTTCTCATGCACAAGCTTAAAAATCTAGACCCCCATGATAATGAGGTCAGTAACATTGTGTTACGGATTGCAAATAGATGTCTTTTGACCAGATGACTGGAAGTTGATTTGCCATTAAATGAGATGATGGTGACAAGGCACATATATAGATTTTTGGCTTAAAGTTAGGCTATGTTATTTCTTGTTGTTAGAGATAGGTTAATATTATGATAAGCTTTTGTGGTTATCAAGATTGGTTTATTAAGAATATTGTATGTAGAAAAAGTAATGACACTGTTATACATGTCCACTACTATATATCTGTATGGATTGATTTTGTGTCAATAAAATGTGGTTTAAAAAAATAAATAAAAATCTAGACCCCCCACACTAACTAGGAAACAGTTCATACAAATATTTTGGGCATAATTTGGAAAAAGCCCAAGTTTAAGTCCAGTTTTTTCATGGTGTATATAGAAGGAAAGTGATACAGAAAAAAACAAGCCATCTTTGCTGCAACCTCATACCAGTTACAGACATTAAACATACTCACCAGGTTAAAGTTACATCTGTAAATACAGATAAAAAAGTAAGTAACCATTAATTGCTAATAAAATGCCATCTGATTATCTGAATCAAAATCATAGACAAAGACAAAAAACTAATAGCACAAAAATAGTTGTATTCTTTATTTAGTAAACATCCACAGTGCAGGTAGAAAATTCAGTAAACCTGGAACGTAGTAATCTTTAATAAGTCCCTATTTTAGTAGTTCCTTACCTCCACTAAATGTTTCCTGTAGCTGCAAGCTTGGGGAAGAAATTTGGACCAACTCTACTTGCAAATACACTCACCGGCCACTTTATTAGGTACACCATGCTAGTAACGGGTTGGACCCCTTTTGCCTTCAGAACTGCCTCAATTCTTCGTGGCATAGATTCCACAAGGTGTTGCAACGATGCTCAATTGGTACCAAGGGGCCCAAAGAGTGCCAAGAAAATATTCCCCACACCATGACACCACCACCACCAGCCTGAACCGTTGATACAAGGCAGGATGGATCCACCTTTCTTGTTGTTGACGCCAAATTCTGACCCTACCATCCGAATGTCGCAGCAGAAATCGAGACTCAGCAGACCAGGCAACGTTTTTCCAATCTTCTACTGTCCAATTTCGATGAGCTTGGGCAAACTGGAGCTTCAGTTTCCTGTTCTTAGCTGCAAGGAGTGGCACCCGGTGTGGTCTTCTCCTGCTGTAGCCCATCTACCTCAAAGTTCGCCGTACTGTGCGTTCAGAGATGCTCTTCTGCCTACCTTGGTTGTAACGGGTGGCTATTTGAGTCACTGTTGCCTTTCTATCAGCTCGAACCAGTCTGCCCATTCTCCTTTGACCTCTGGCATCAACAAGGCATTTCCGCCCACAGGACTGCCGCTCACTGGATGTTTTTTCTTTTTTCGGACCATTCTCTGTAAACCCTAGAGATGGTTGTGCGTGAAAATCCCAGGAGATCAGCAGTTTCTGAAATACTCAGACCAGCCCTTCTGGCACCAACAACCATGCCACGTTCAAAGGCACTCAAATCACCTTTCTTCCCCATACTGATGCTCGGTTTGAACTGCAGGAGATTGTCTTGACCTTGTCTACATGCCTAAATGCACTGAGTTGCCGCCATGTGATTGGCTGATTAGAAATTAAGTGTTAACGAGCAGCTGGACAGGTGTACCTAATAAAGTGGCCGGTGAGTGTATATTTCAGTTCATCAATATTTTTAAGATGCCTGTGTTTGCAGACTTCTTCATTTTGATGGGTTTCAGATCATAATTTTGACTTCAACATTTTGAAACAAAATTCAGTTGTTTTTTAACCATTGTTTAGATGATTGACTATCCCCCAACATCTCTTCAGCTTGAGGTCATGGACTGCTGCTCTTACATTCTCTTGTAAAATGTTCTAATACAACTTTGAACTTATTGTTCCCTCGGTGATCACAAGGTATCTAAGCCCTAAGACAGCAAAGCAACTCCATTGCTTTGTTCCATAGTTGGGATGAGCTCTTGAAGTTGGTTGTTCTTTATGCTTCATGATAAAAACTTCCTTTTTCATTTAATCTCTCCATAAAACATTTTACCAGAAGTACTATCAGGCATCTAGGTGATCTTGAGCAAATTAGAGACTAGCCACAAAGTTTTTTTTCCGTTGGACAATACCAGTTTGCTTTTGGGTATCCTTTCATGAACAACATTTTTGTTCAGGGTTTTTCTAATAATGGACACAGAAAGAGGTTTTTGCCATTTGTAGAGCCTTATGTAGGTCTTTTGTTGTTATCTTTGGGTACTTTCTTACCTCTTTCCAGTCATTGCCAGTTATAGTCTTGGAGTGACCTTAGCAAGATCTCTATCTCTATAGAAGATCCAGGCACACCCTAATCTTTACTAATGCTTTTATAGCCTTTTCCAGCTTCATGCATTTCTACAACACATCTTCTGAGATCTTCTTGGCATCCAGACGAGGTTAGTTGGTTATTGACAGATTTGGATATTGATCAGGCTTTGTGAACCTTCATTTCAGGGGCATAAGAAAGGGAGCAGTTACACGGGTATAACCACATCCTTGGACCTCTTTTCAGACCTACCAATCATTCTAGATCCAGAAGGACATAGTGAAACAGTCCTGGAGAATGCTGTGTGCATCCTGAGGACAAGCATACATTTGGAGACTGTGGCAGAGCAGAGCGCTATTAACCTCCATCCCTTCCAATCACTCTTGTAGGCCACAGGTTGCTTTATACCTTTGGCCAACAAGAGGTTAGGAGTAACTGTTGATGTCAGCAAGCAATGATGATGTCACTGCGCTGCTCAGTGTAGGAACAGGGAGAGATGAGTGGTAGTTTTTATTTTGTGCAAAGAGGGTATGATTAAGGGGCAATTGACAGGCAATTAACAAAAGGGGAACATTATTATAGTATGGGAGCACAAGGGAGGCATAACTTTTTTGTAGGGGGCTGTATAACTGGTTGTGGGCATAAAGGGGACCTTTTAACTGTGGGGTAAAAGAGGGGGCCTTATAATACTTTGGGGCACAGTTACTGTGTGGGGAACGAAGGAGCATTATTACTATGCGGAGCCTAAATAAGGTACTATTACTGTATGGAACAAAACAGCGACGTTATTACTGTGTAGAACACCAAGCAGGGCATTTTTACCATATAGGTCAATATGGATGGGGATTTGTATAAAGATGGGGAGGGTGATGGAAAAGTGAAAAGCCTAAAATGTGTTTGCAGCTGTAACGGTCTGCGGTAGTGGATCCGCTGGACCACCGCAAGCGATGGTGGAAGCCCACACCAGGGAGCGGAATCTAAGTAGGTCCCGGTTTTCACCAGAGCCCGCCGCAAAGCGGGATAGACTTGCTAGGGCGGGAGTCTACCAGGTCGCTTCCACTGGCGGAACTTGCTTGCGGTGGCAGCCAAGGGTAGGCGAGGTACAGATACGTCAGGCAGGCTCGTAGTCGGGGACAGGCAGGAAGGTCAGGGCAGGCGGCAGAGATTCGTGGTCAGGAACGTAGGCGAGAAGGTACGGTACACGGTAATCAGGACAAGGCTTCAGGAACGCTTTCACAATAGGCAATGGGCACTAAAGATCCAGCATGGTCACTAGGAAGAGGCAGGCTTAAATAGGGGCAGCGACTGGCAATAGCCAATTACCGGTGCGCTGGCTCTTTAAATTTAACACTGCCGGCGCGCGCGCACCCTAGGGAGCGGGACCGCGCGTGGCGAGAGACAGAAGCAGGCCGCAGCAGGAGCGTGGCCAGTTAAGTGCGACACGGGACCTGCAGGGGAACAAGCGCGCCCGCGACCCAATGTGCGGGACGCGGCGCCACTCAGCAACGGGTCACGGATGCCCCTGCGACCCAGGGCGAGGGTCGCAGGGGCATCCGTGACAGTACCCCCCCTCTTTGGCCTCCCCCTCTTTCTGTTCTGAAGGAATCTCTGGATTATGTTACGGTACAGAAAGTTCTCTTCTGGCTCCCAAGACCTTTCTTCGGGCCCAAAACCCCTCCAATAAACGAGAAAATATCGTTTCCCTCTAGTCCTCCTCATACCCAAGATCTCTTTGACCGAAAAGACATTAGAGGCATCGGCCACAGACGAAGAAGGGACTGTCTTCCGAGAGAAATGATTCAGGACCAGGGGTTTTAGTAGCGAGACATGAAAGGAGTCGGGATGCGCATGGTAGGTGGGAGCCGGAGTTTATAGGCCACCGGATTAATGCGCTTCAGGACCTCGAAAGGTCCCAAAAAGTGGGGTCCCAGTTTGTAACTCGGGATCTGGAGGCGGACATATTTGTCCGACAGCCATACCTTGTCACCCGGCGAGAAGACTGGAGGGGGGCTTCTTGTTTTATCTGATTGGGCCTTCATGCGCTTAGAAGCATGGAGCAGAGATTGGCAGGTCAGAGCCCAGATGGTATTCATGTCCTGGACCAACGCGTCCGCTGCCGGGACCTCAGACAGGGATGCCAACGTGAGAGGTGGATGGGGATGCAAGCCGTACACGATGTAGAAGGGAGAGGCACCCTTGGACTCAGAGTCTAGGGAATTGTAAGAAAATTCTGCCCACGGAAGCAAGTTGGACCAGTCATCTTGTCGAGCAGAGACGAAGTGGCGTAGGTAACTCCCTAGAACCTGATTGACTCTCTCTACCTGACCATTCGTCTGGGGATGGTAAGCCGAGGAGAAATCAAGCTTCACCTGGAGTTGAGAACAAAGGGCCCGCCAGAACTTAGAAACGAACTGAACCCCTCGATCCGAGACGATCTGCTGAGGAAGCCCGTGCAAACGAAAAATGTGGTGAAAAAACAGCTTGGCCAGGCGTGGGGCAGAAGGCAGGCCTGGCAGTGGGACAAAATGGGGCTAACGTATGTCTTCCCCGACGAGACGTTCCAGAGGTCGACAGGAGCTGCGAGACAAGACGCTCTGGGGGGATTATGTGCTCTGGGGTCACTTCTTCACCCACCACGTCGGAGGCACGGGAGAGGGCGTCAGCCTTCACGTTCTTTTCAGCAGGGCGGAAGTGAATCTGGAAATTAAACCGGGAGAAGAAGAGCGACCACCTAGCTTGGCGTGGATTGAGTCGCTGGGCCGTCTGGAGGTACTGGAGGTTCTTGTGATCAGAATAGATACAAATAGGATGCCGAGCACCTTCCAGCAGATAACGCCATTCCTCCAAAGCCAGTTTGATGGCTAATAATTCCCGGTCTCCGATAGTGTAATTCTTTTCCGCCGGCGAGAATGTCTTGGAAAAGAAGCTACAAGTGACCGTTTTGCCTGTGGGCCCCTTTTGCATGAGGACTGCTCCAACTCCCACCGACGAGGCGTCTACTTCAAGCGAGAAGGGTTTCGCGGGGTCCGGCCGCGACAGGATAGACGCAGTGGCAAAGGCAGTCTTCAGTTTGGAGAACGCTTCCTCGGCCTCGGAGGGCCAGCTATGTGGATTTGCGTTTTTCTTCGTAAGGGCCACAATGGGAGCCACCAGCGTGGAAAAATGCGGGATGAACTGCCGGTAATAATTGCAGAAACCCAGGAACCGCTGTATGGCCCGAAGGCCCACTGGGCGTGGCCATTGCAACACGGCCGACAACTTGGCTGGGTCCATCCGTAGGCCTTGGTCCGAGATGATATAGCCCAGAAATGGAAGGCTAGCTTGATGAAAGAGGCACTTCCCTAGTTTGGCATACAGGCGGTTAGCTCGTAGGCGCCTCAGTACCTGGCGTACGTGGACACGGTGAGTCTCTAGATCAGGTGAGTACACCAAGATGTCGTCCAGGTAGACCACGACACAGGTATAAAGGAGATCCCTGAAGACGTCATTCACGAACTCCTGGAAGACGGCAGGCGCATTACACAGTCCGAATGGCATGACCAGGTACTCAAAGTGCCCGTCCCTGGTGTTAAAGGCCGTCTTCCATTCATCGCCCTTACGGATATGGACCAAATTGTAGGCCCCCCTCAAATCCAGCTTGGAGAAGATCTTCACACCCCGCAGGCGGTCAAAGAGCTCCGTGATCAACGGCAGAGGGAACCAGTTCTTCACTGTGATCTAGATAAGACCCCAGTAATCGATGCAGGGCTGTAAGGAACCGTCCTTTTCTACGAAGAAGAATCCCGCACCCGCGGGAGAAGAGGACTTATGTATAAACCCCTTATGGAGATTGTCCCGAATATACTCCGACATAGCTTGTGTCTCAGAAACGGACAAGGGGTAGACTCTGCCCCGAGGAAAACTGTTACCTGGCAGTAAGTCAATCGGGCAATCGTATGGACGATGAGGAGGGAGACTCTCGGCTTGCTTCTCAGAGAACACATTGGCGAACTCCAGATATTCGGGAGGTAGGCCAGGCAACGGCTCATGGAGGGTCGAGCGGGAGCAGGAAAGCATCGGGTGAGGTGCCACCAAACAACGACTCCAGCAATTAGGACCCCAGCGAGTTACTTCTCCAGATGTCCAGTCCAGCGTAGGAGAATGGAGACGCAGCCATGGAAGCCCGAGGAGGACCGCCGACGAGGAGCGAGGCAACACGTAGAAGGAGATCTTTTCCTTATGTAGGGCCCCTACGTGGAGGGACAGTGGTTGGTAATAAATTGTATGGTGTTGCTTAGCAGCTCCCCGCTGACCGAGGAGATTCCCAGCAGCTTTTCCAGGCGGACCACCGGGAGAAGATACTGCATCACTAGAGAACGGTGGATAAAGTTCCCAGCTGAGCCAGGAACGCCGAGACTTGAAACGAGAGTCCAGCATCAGTCACGACCTGTACCGGCATCGTCAGGCTTGGAGAGGAGGACCTAGGAACACCTCTCCCACAGGACCGCATGCTTGGGACATTGGGGACAATTCCTCCGGAAGTTCTCCGGGCTGTCACAGTCTAGGCACAAGTTCTTTTGCCGACGTTGGGCCAATTCCTGCTCAGTGAGGTGAGCCCGATCAATATGCATGGGTTCCTCAGAGGGAGTTGGTGATGGTTGCACAGGAGGCCTCTGGAACACCGGTGCCAGGCGTGGGAACCGGCGTGGTTGGACTAACTCATGCTCTTGCCGAAGCTCTTCTTCCTTTTTGGCGAAGCGCACGTCGATGCGGGTGGCCAATCGGATCAAGTCGCTGAGGGAAGATGGGGTGTCTCTCGCGGCCAAACCATCCTTAACTCGACTTGAGAGCCCCTTCTTAAAGGTGGCGCACAGAGCAGCCTTGTTCCAAGTTATCTCCAATGCTAAGGTGCGGAACTGCAATGCGCAGTCTCATACGGACAAATGCCCCTGGCGCAGGGTTAGGAGGGCTGTCTCGGCAGAGGATGCACGTGCTGGTTCCTCAAACACGTTGCGGAATTCCCTGAGGAAAGACTGTAGATCCGCCGTTACCAGATCGTTCCTGTCCCACAGAGGTGTGGCCCATGCCAGGGCCTTCTCGGAGAGCAGGCTAACCACGAATGCCACCTTTGAACGATCAGACAGGAACTAGTCGGCCATCAGCTCCAAGTGCATCGAACACTGGGTGACTAATCCCCTGCAGAGTTTCGGGTCTCCGTCGAACTTAGACGAGAGCGACAGCCGGAGCTTGGGGCCCACCGGGGCCAGAGGAACCGCCGAAGCTGGAACAACCACGGGAGGTGGCGAAGGTTGCTACTGGGCGGTGAAGAGTTGCTGCATCATGGTGGACAACTGGTTCAGTTGCTGCGCCTGTTGACCCAGTTGTTGTGACTGCTGGGCAACAATGGTCGTTAGGTCCGCCACACTGGGCAGTGGCACCTTGGCGGGATCCATGGCCGGATCTTACTGTAACGGTCTGCGGTAGTGGATCCGCTGGACCACCGCAAGCGATGGTGGAAGCCCACACAAGGGAGCGGAATCTAAGTAGGTCCCGGTTTTCACCAGAGCCCGCCGCAAAGCAGGATGGACTTGCTGCGGCAGGAGTCTACCAGGTCGCATCCACTGGCGGAACTTGCTTGCGGTGGCGGCCAAGGGTAGGCGAGGTACAGATACGTCAGGCAGGCTCGTAGTCGGGGACAGGCAGGAAGGTCAGGGCAGGCGGCAGAGATTCGTGGTCAGGAACGTAGGCAAGAAGGTACGGTACACGGTAATCAGGACAAGGATTCAGGAACGCTTTCACAATAGGCAATGGGCACTAAAGATCCGGCGTGGTCACTAGGAAGAGGCAGGCTTAAATAGGGGCAGCGACCGGCAATAGCCAATTACCGGTGCGCTAGCCCTTTAAATTTAACACTCCCAGCGCGCGCGCGCCCTAGGGAGCGAGACCGCGCGCGCGCCGAGTGACTGAAGCAGCCGCAACAGGAGTGGTGGGTAAGTGGGACATGGGACCTGCAGGGGAACGAGCGCGCCCGCGATCCGATGTGCGAGACGCGGCGCCGCTCAGTAACGGGGCACGGATACGCCCACGACCCGGGATGAGGGTCGCAGGGGCATCCGTGACAGCAGCAAATTCTGCAAAGATAACTTTTGCCTGGAAGAACTCTTCATACCGGTCACAGCCAGATGGAGAAAAAAAGGAAAGTGAGAGAATCAAAGATATCACTGGTTTTAACAATACTGTATTTACTTATATAGTCTGCAGAGCAGCTGTGTATAACTGGTATATAGCACTATATGACAGTAATATAGGTCCTTGTGTCGAGGTTTTCTTTTGTCAGAGTATGGGGGTGTTATTCAGACACTATGTAATGATAACAGATGGTCGTATGATGATATTATTTGGCACCTGTCAGGTTGTATTGCATGGTAATTGAAGAACTGCTACTTATAAGATATGTGTACTACAGCAGAGAATACAGCTGCAATTCTCTCTGAATATCAGAAAGCACATCCATGCTATATGCAGGGTGTCATGCCTATCCTATAGCTGAGAGTGAACACTTCTTAACTACTACTAATGTTAGAAAATGTTCTCCCCTAGCACAGCATTTCTTGCACAGGCTGGGCAACCTGTACAGAAAAGATCCTAGTCTCCACTCCAAAAGAAAAAACTAGGAATTGTTCTCTTTTTTTTAACCAGTAGCCAAATACTTTGCTCAGCCAGCTGTTGTTGAAGCTTGGGCTAGGGGAAAATGTAGTGTGCAAAACACTCCAAATCTAGCAAAGTACTTTTTTTTGTAATGCCTTCCCTTGAGAAAATCCTGCATATGCCCTTGCTTTATTTTACGTGAAAGGCACTTGTAAAATTCACACTTCCAGTTTCATCTCCTTAATATAAAAAGTGGTTAATAACACAGATATTCATATACTTTTCCCTGCACTATGGATGTTTACTCAATGTGCTCAGTAAAATACATGAAAAGTACAACTGTTTGTGAATTATTAGTTTAGTTACACAGTTTTTTTCTATATCTGTGAATTAGATGACAATCAGACTACATTTTATTAGTAATCAATGTAGAAATCCTACAAATTGAAAATTTGCTCACTGACATCTTTTTGCAATTGTATATTGTAACTGCAGCAGTACATTTTCATAATTTACCAAAAGGTGCTTAAAAATGATGTTCTCTATACTTTTTCACCTTGTATATACACTGTTGTATAACTGAGGGTTCCACTTTCATGTGAAGACTATTAAAATTGCATTGAAGAAAAGTAATATGAAAGTGACATACTTTTTTAAAAGCAAATTAATTTCCCACTCACATACAGTCATATAAATTTAAAAAAATAGACATTTTTGTTTAGAGAATTAACAGTACAGAATTCAGATGCTTTAATTACATGTTTTATTGTAATTGACAACGTCCTGTGCACTGCCATGTGGATGGTAATCAGCATAGCTTGTTTTTTTTAATTACCTGATCCGCTGATACTTGAAGTGCTCTCATTAATATTATCTGGCTCCTTACCAGGATGAAATGATAACACTGCAACGAACTCACTGGGTTTCCATAGAAGTTGACTGCTCCTTACTTCCTGTTCAAAAGCATCAACTTTGGCCCATCCAAGTGTATGCACACCTTAAGAAAATACTTAACTATTAGATGTTAAATATGACAATGCATTTGATATTATGTATCTTTCACAAATTATGTAACTAGGTGTGTTTTTATTGTACAAGTTAATCTATAAACTCTATGACTCTGGATCTCCGAAAACATTAACCTCTTACAGCCACTGTATGATAATTCCTACACGATGCCATATAGCCAAATAGTGGATGGTTGTCATTTAAGAAACTCCAATCCCAGTGTTGAAACTGCAATGCAACTCTGTAAGCACTGTGACCAATACTAACTGTGGTGCTAACAAAAGGGGGAAGGCCCTATTTGTAAGCATCAGCATTATAATTGATCATGCTAGTGGTTTGATATTAACATACTTAGGCCTTACACAGGGCTATATAGAATTAGAGCTTGACAGGACATTTTAAATGCAAATAGTTACCCTAACGTCCCGTAATAGGGCAATAACGTTAAACATAATTAAATAATATCAGCGATACCGTGTTTCCCCGATAGACCACAGGTAGACCACTTTAAAGACATCCCCCGAAAATAAGACCTACTGCAATCTGTTTCAAGCTTAGAAATAAAAGGCCTCCCCTGAAAATAAGATCTAGCGGAGGTCATTGCTGCAGCTCCCCCCACACCATACAATAGTGTTAGCAGATAATTTAGATAGGCCTTATTTTGTGTGGGAGGCTACCTGGACAAAAGGTGCTCATTTAAGGAAAGTGCATGAGAGATTGGGGCCAATGATTTTAAAGACAATGATTCACAAGAAATTACCATAAATTCAGGGTTTGGGAGTGATGTGATGTTTGAAGATGTGACATGGTAAATTACCTAGATTGATATACTGGAAAAAAAGTCATAAAAAATTGTTGATAAAAATTTCAGGTTTGGCTGCTTTGCTGAGTTTGTGAGACATGACTACAGTTTTTAAAAAATTTTTGTTTTTTTTTTGTTAAACATAAAGTAAATTTTTGGGAAAAAAAGAACCCCCTGAAAAAAAGACCTATGTTATTTAGGAACAAAAATTAATAAAGCCTGCTTTTTTTCAAGGAAACGGGGTATTAAAAAATAATGCATAAATCAAGAAAACACAATATATTTTTTTAAAATTACTATGAAGTAAAAGTAAATAAACAGTAAAACTCTTGTTAGACATTCACTATTGACCTATACCTAATGGTTGATTATAATATGCATTTACATGTAGTTAATGCATAACACATTCTGTTCCATTAAACACTAATAACAGAGAGTCAACTTTTGACTCTAATATAGCTACAAATTTAAGAAGGGTAAGATAAATATATATATATTTATATAAATAACTTGAAGAAATGGTCCACATTAGCATGTGGAAACCATTGGCTCACCAAAAAATGATAACGTAAAGAAATAAACAGAAGAATTATTGAATTTTCACATATTTGATGAGTTAATTTTAGTTGTAAGTTTCCAGTAAGTTAGCACAGATTGAATATATTGATTTTTTAAATTATACGTCCAATAAAAATAACCAAACACTTTATTTCATGCCAACATTATGTGTTAATCAAGGCAACCACTTACACAAGACAGCTAGTGTCTAAATAAAATGAATCAAATTATTTTAATGCCCTCGTTTCATCTTCCTTGTTTTCTTTTCATCTATAACAAGAAGACTTGTCCCGAAAAAAAAAACCAAGTAAATTAAAAATTCAACCTTTAGTTAAGCATTTATGCTAAGTTGTAGTGAAGGGACACACCTTGTTCTGCATCGTTGTAAAACGCTTTTATTAAAAGAAAAGGCCTTTTTCCAGACTCTGTATAATTTGTATAATCTGTTGGGTCAATAGATTCAAATTCAAAGTTTTCTGAAAGACAAAGTAAAGGCTTAGGTTAAATGACATCGACTACAATATGATGTTGGTTACCATTAGGGTATGTTCACATGACGGATGTTAACGAGGAATTAAACGCGAATTCCATTGGAGGGCATGTTAGCCACATCATAATGAATTTAACCCACATCTAAACCATAGGTAAAAAACACCTCAGTTAAGTTAAAATCCTCAGCAGAAATTCAAGTTGTTGCCTCAGATTTCTGAGCAGAGATACTTTAAAGGGGTTTTATGGTTCCTGTAAAAGCTACAATGGTTATAAAAATAAAAAAACAATACTCACTCACAGGCATACAGTGCACTCTGAAACAGATATATTTTTAGCACACTGACATTCAACGAGTTAACAGAGTTAGGCTACAAGTTTTCTTTTTAAGATTGTGAGTATTTGAGATTTACTATATGATTATATAGGAGTAGAGTGCTTAAAAAGGTTACAAAACAGATGTATTAAAAATGACATATTATGATGTTGTGGTTCATGCTCCAGTTTGAACAGAGCATCCATGTACCTCTTTAACTCTCTGTGCAATGCGTCCAACTTGGGGTGTTCTTTCAGTCCCCTTTGGGGCTCCTCTCCTTTCTGTGCTTTTCTCCAAAATATATGCTGGTCTTTACAAATTTAAAGGGCTTGTGCACTCCACAGATCTCTTCCTCTGTCTACCACTGTCTGCTATGGCCTATTTAAAGGGAGACTCTACATTTAAGGTGACATGTATGTACGGGCCTGTGCCTTTTCAGCCCGTGAACTGGCGCAGCCAGGTTCATTACATTTTTAATCAGGCGCACTCCAATATTTTTGTGAATTCAAAGCACCCTGGGAAACTTTGTAATTCCCTAGGGGGAGGGTGTGCTGGAGGCAAGTGCTTACAATCGAACAAAGCTACACATTTTTTATTTTAAATTAGCAAACCAGGTGCATTACTGCTAAAAAGGGTAGAGCACTTTAAAAAGTGGTTTCCGTGCCAAGGTTCGTTTTTGTAGCAAAAGCGCTAAATCAAATACCCCAGTAGAACAGGTTCTAGTTTTAGGCGCATTCTATTACCAACGCCAAAAAAAGTCTCTGAGCGCCAAAAAATGAGTAATGTCCCCCTTAACCCCTTCCCTGATTTTACTTTTCATTATAGTGCACATCTGTCTTTTTGTTTTATTTAAAATGTTATTTGTTTGAATTTCCTGGACTCATTTATGTCTGCCACATCACTACTACCCAAACGGGTTTCCCATGAAATTGAACCCAAACAAAAAACAGTGCATTTATTTTTCATAACATCCTAGAAACTAGAAAAAAATGTTGGGGTGTTCCAGTACATATTATGGTACATTAAATGGTTATCAACAACAAATAGAACTTGTAGTGCAGAAATAATCCTCCATATGGTTAATTGGATGGAACAATAAAAATGTCAGGGCCCTTGAAAGGCATGAATAGAAAAGAAAAAGGAAAATAAAAAAAAGAGACATAGGCCAGTCTTTAGTGGGGTTTAAGTGGGTTTTAATTCACTCAGGAAGAAATCAAAAGGTATCTATGTATATGATTTTGTTTCCTTTCAGAGTTAGACAAATTCTTATCTCCTGTTTGTGTATACAAGTTTCCCTAGGTTACTGACCACCTCTCTCTGCTCTCATTGCTCCAATAGCCCTGGCTGACCATGGTGAAATCACTACCTGCTGAGTGCAATATCTAGCACAGGATCTTGTTTATTTATGTTACTGACACTTTTTAACCCTTTAGATCTCGGAGTAGCAGACCTGATATGCCACAGCCTAACCAGGAAGTGAGAATCTGAAGCTGACTGCTTTGTGAAGCAGCATTGTGAGAACACACTTCAACAATTTTTCAACGATATGGATTTTGCTTCAGTGAACCCCCAGGTTGCTACCCTCATAGCTGCCTGAACTAGTAATAGCTGACGCATCAAAATTTGATACAATGAAAGAAGACAGTAGATGTTTTCAAACAGGCTAAGGTCAGAGCATGTGAAGTTACATGTAACAGACAGTCAAGGCTTGCAGAGTATGGTCAACACAGGCAGCAGGCAGAAGGTCACAGCAGACAAAGAGAATGTCAGAAAACTGAGAAGCATGATCAGAGGTATACCTTTGCATTTCAAAAGCATTTTTAGAACCTTGTTGCTCAGTCTGGATGCTTCAAAAGAAATTAATTAACTCCTTCCTGATATAGGACATACCGTTACGTCCTAACGGGAAGTGTGTTCCCGCAAATGGATGTAGCGGTACGTCCTGCAGATCATGAGGACTCACAAGCGAGTTAAGGCACAGACAGAAGGAGTGAGCTCCTTCTGTTTGTAATCGGTGCAACAGCGGCGCCAGCACCGCTGCTGTAATCGTGTCTGACTGCCCGAATGCTTTACTTAAGTATCCAGGCTGTCTGTGACATCACCATGCCCTGCACTGCATTGTGGGAATTGCCGGAAGAGGTGACTGACAGTTGCCATAGAGACCAGGATACAGTAGCAATGCTGTGTAATGATCTCTATTGTATCAGTGATCTGAGGGTCACTGATACAAATCCCCTATGGGGAAAAGTAAAAAAGAGGTGAAAAAGTATAAAAAGTAAACAAAAAAAAGAAGTAAAACACAAACAGGAAAAATAAAATAAATACAAGTACATTGACCTTGTTCTATTTATAAACTCCAATCGCCCCAAAAAAGATCAAAAATAAAGAATCATATTTGGTATCGAGTAACTAACTACCCTATAAATCTGTCATGTTAATTAACCCGCACAGTGAATGCCATAAAAAAATAAATTAAAAATCAATCACAGAATTGCGATTTTTGTTCATCTCGCAGCAGATAAAATGGAAAAAAAGTGATCAAAAACTCCTAGAAGTGCCAAACTGGTACCAAGTAAAACATCAGTTCATCACAAAAAAAGCCCTTACATAGCTCTGAATACAAAAACATAAAAAAGTTATGGTTATCAGAAGCTAGTGATGCATAAATATTTTTTTACACAATAAAAACACTTTTTTTTTTTTTTTTTAAAGTGCTTCAACATAAAAGAACCTGTATAAA
Organism: Phyllomedusa bahiana; assembly: GCA_025379985.1. NCBI lineage: Eukaryota > Metazoa > Chordata > Amphibia > Anura > Hylidae > Phyllomedusa > Phyllomedusa bahiana. The sequence goes on along the minus strand of JAODAL010003849.1, from coordinate 2,912 downwards.
TTGGGTTATCGTCTTAATCATCTTGACCCAGGGATTAAAACGAATTTGTCACATATACTGCACGGTGAGCCCTGTTAAAAATGACATTAAAAATACTACTAGGATTACTGCATTTTCTCTGCCATGCCTTCCAAAATGCAGACTTAAAACCGATCAAAAAGTTTTGGCCCCCTCAAAAAAGATACCAATAAAAACGTCAACTCATCCTGCAAAAAAGAAGCCCCTACACATCTCCGTACACAAAAAATAAAAAAGTTATGGCTCTCAGACTTTGCCGACGTAAAAACATGTTTTCCTTTTTGAATAAAAGTGTTTTTATTGTGTAAAAGCAGTAAAACATAAAAAAAAAATGGATATCGCAGTAATTGTATTGACCTGCTGAGTAAAGCTAGCATGTAATTTATACCTCATGGTGACCGCTTTTAAAAAAAAAAATGTAAAACACTAAGTACTCAGCCCCCTTGAACTTTTCAACTTTTTGCCACATTTCAGGCTTCAAACAAAGATATAAAATTTACATTTTTTTTGTGAAGAATCAACAAGAAGTGGGACACAATTGTGAAGTGGAATGAAATTTATTGGATATTGTAAACTTTTTTAAAAAATAAAAAACTGAAAAGTGGGGCGTGCAAAATTATTCGGCCCCCTTAAGTTAATACCCATAATGTTACCAATAAAAACGTCAACTCGTCCCACAAAAAATAAGCCCATAATCGGCTCCATATACAGAAAAATAAATAAGTTATGGCTATCAGACAATGACAACATAAAAACACTATTTTTTGTAAACACATTTCTTTTGTGTTAAAGTAATAAAACATAAAAAAACTATATAAAATTTATATAATTGTACCGCCCCACATTGTAAAGTTATGATGCCATTTATGCAACACGGAAAACGCTGTAAGATTTAAGCCCAAAAAACAATGGTGGAACTGCTTTCCCTCTCGCCCGTCCCATTTTTCCCACACCTCTGAACCCAAAATGCACAATACACCCCTAGATGATATTCATGAGGAGTGTTGAATCCAAAATGGGGTGACTTCTAGAAGACTTTGCAAATGAGATATGGCACCCACTAAAATCTGCGTTCCAAAGCCAAATAGTGCTCCCTCCCTTGTACAACCTGCCTTGTGTCTATATAGCAGTTTACACCCACATATAGGGTATTGCCAAACTTGGAAGAAATTGCGTAACGAAATCTGGGGTGCTTTTTTCCAAGATTCCTTGTAAAAATGTAACATTTTCAGCTAAAATTTCAGATTGTTCGAAAAAAAATTTTTTTTTAATTTTCACAGCCTAAAAAAATTTGTGAAACACCAGTGGAGTCGATATACTCACTACACCCCTGGATATATTCCTTAACCCCTTAACGACCTTGGGCGTATGAGTACATCCCAAGGCCGTTAAGGGGCTTTGCAGGGGCATCGCTCCGCGACCCCCTCGCACAGCCGCCGGGTGTTAGGGGAAAAACGCCGCTAACCCCCGGGCCCCCCAAACCCCCGCCGGCTGGGTGGCTCCCGCCGGTGGCTGTTTAACCCATCGGGAAAAACCGCGGCAAAAGATGGCCGCGGCGTCCTGAAATTAACGCCCGGATTGGGGCCCCCAAATCGACCCTTTAAACGGTCATGGGCGCCGATCCGATAAACCGGGAAAGGGGGTGGGGACCCCCCGGGTGAAGGCTCCTGGTCACTTACTCTGGCCATTTCCCCCCACTTCCGTCCGCAGACGGAAGGGGGAAAACCTGCCATCTTTGTACACCCTAATGCATTGCCTATTCAGACTTTGGTTTAACCCTGCACCAAAATATTCTGTACAATTGATGTTGGTATGGATTGGTATGGCTCCCCAGCTTTGTTTTACTTTCCCTACCAAACAGGAAAAAACGCTAATTTTCAGCCAGGACCTGGGCTATTTTCCAGGGAAAAGAGGGTTAAAATAAAATACTTTTTCATGTAAGTGCGACCCTAGTAAACAAAATTTTTAAAATCTTGGGCCCCAGTCCATCCCCCATGGGAAAAGGGTTGCAAATGTTCGCTTGTCATGGGGAAAACAAGGGGGGCCTAATGAAGGCCTCCATGGCTGCCATCTTACTATCCCCCTGGGACAACCATCTTGCCCCCCTAATGGTCCCAAGGGAACCGGTTGGGCTAAAAGTGCAAGTAAAAAGAAAATTGCCATTTTACAAATAAAAAAATAATAAACCAAGACCTTAAAATTGAGGGGCGTCATTGCATCTATAAAAGTCCAATCTATAATACATTATTTATCCCATATGATGAATTTAAAAGGGCGAATCGTTCTAAAAAGAAGTGGAATTCGTTTAGAAATTTTAGGAAAAAATTCGGTTCGGAACGGGAAATCGAACTTTGGGGGACTTCGGGGGAACGAAGTGTGCTTTTGATTAAAAAATTTCCCGCGACACATGGCGCAACATGGGGGGAAAGCACTCTGGGAGGAAGAAAGGGCCCTAGCCTGCCCTTACATGTGCAGAATGAAAAACCAAACAGAGAACCGGCCCGGGAAATTTTGTGACGTCACCGGGCACTAATAAAATCCGGGGGCGATTTCCGGGACTTTACACTTCTCCCCACTGTACTGATCAGGGAAGGGCTTTCCGGGGGGCTGATAGCTCTTACTGAAGAATTGATTTTTAACACGTTTCTGTGGGGTGTCCCCAGCTTTCCCCAGAGACTGTTCTCTTAACGTCTATTTCTAATTTTTTTTTTTTTTGGGGGATTTGGATTCCCCCCCCCCCGAAATCCCTGTGCGTCCACTGCAGCTGCATTTTCCCTTCAATATCCAAGTGGGATCTAACCAGTTTTCCCGTTGTTTTCATTTTAAAAAACAGCGTTTTTTTCAATACAAATACCACTTTATTTTTGGCTCTCAAGTCTATTGCCAATTACATC